>JAQGAF010002030.1:0-25575 GCA_034687865.1 Kryphioiulus occultus
TCCGCACGTTAAAGATCCCTCAGGGGGGCGTATTCCTCCCTGCGGCTAAATTTCCAGGTGGACGGTCTGCCCCCTGGAGTTGGTGATGGGCCCAATAGGTGCGAAAATAGGCCAACGTTAAAAATTCCATAAACAAACAAACAAACAAACATTTTGTAAAAAAAAAGGTACACATAGGCGCCCAAAAACCTTACAATGAACAAAAAGGTCTTTTCAATTTGTCAGTGGTAGTTTACAGAAGTTCAGTTTTGTTTACAGAAAGCCATGCAGTGGTGTGAGATAATTTTAAAAGTGAAATTGTGCAGATGTTAATTTTGCTATGGATTTGGTCCAATAATTGTAATGATTTCTCGATTTCAATGATTTATTTTATTTCAATCGGACTTTATATTGTTTTTATATCGAATATATATATATATATATATACATGTATATCGAAGATTTCCAGACTATCAGATAAATCTATTTGTTTTCATTTTAGTATCCATATTTAGTGCACATGTTTTCATGGCAGACAGGAAAGGGAAAGGCTTTGTACCCATCTAATTTGACATGCAGCAGAGGTCAGAGTCAATGGGGAGAGTGCATGGCTTGGTTCATATAATTATTTCTGCTAGCTCGTTTGTCTCATTGTTACCTGCACGTGGTTATCGCTGTATAATGAATGTTATTTAGTGGATTTTTGTTCATGGGAAAGCGTGTCTAACAGAGCTTGCAGCCCAAATTTCCGTCCATGTCGTCTACTCAGACTACTGCAGAGGGTAAAGTGAGAAAAAAATGAAAGGCAAAAATAATAACGCAATGCAGTCATCTAAATACTCCACTTATAAACATCATAGACAACAATAAGCGTGATGTTAAATGAAATTTTCATTACAAATAATTCGAAGTTAGGTTCAGTATCTGACCTGACAACATGTAGGCCCATATTCGGGAGTAGTGACCATGTATCCATGTTTCCAGTAATTTTATTCAGTAGTATACAGTTTGCTTAAAATTTTCCATTCTAATGAACTCGCCCATCAAATTAATGGCCTTTCTATTGATCATTTTTTCCGTCCCGCAGTCTGCCAGGTTATCTTAATGAGCTTGTTTCATACCATCTAGTCATCCACTAAAACACAATTGTCTCATTTAAATTCCCAGTTTTGAATATTTAATGATTATCGCTTTTACTTTTCTTTGCATTTCTTTTCTCTGCAAAATAGTTGTCTGTTATCATGAGCTTTTTTCACTTTTAGCGAGTATGTTAACCGTCATTATGAAATTGGAGTCGGTTTTCGGTCTCTTTGAATGAAAGTTATGAAACTAATGGATATTATATTCGCCCAGAGTCAAGGACAAGATATTTGTGCATTTAATCTATTGTATACACGATAGAGTAAAATAAAGTGAAATGTCGCTATTGGAAAGGATACTGTATACTGTATGTTTATCTTTCAAAGGGAAACCACTAAATGTAATTTTTTGTTAGAACACTGGGAAAATACGAGGCGCATAAAATCGGAAATAAGATTTTAGTTGCATTTCACGTATGTTTTGTGTCTTAAACTTTTCCTTCTTTTCATTTTCAGTATTGCAATGGAGGGGACTTGGCCGACTACCTTCATGGTAAGTTTTGCACACTCCAAGATCTTCAAGCCATGTACATGTAATAATATTGTGTCGTTAAATGTTTAATAATGTTCACCGAATATAAAATAATATTAAATACAGTTGATATTATTAATTAATTTAATTAATTTGGGTGAATAAAACGACCTTTCACAGATTTTGACGAAATGGTTGTTGCATGGCAACATCATTGGAATTTAATCATTACGATATGATCCCTGGCATTATAAGCATTGTCATTTGCCAAAAATGGAATTGATGCAGTTGCTATGACGACCGATCGTTGGGAAGTCGTTCTTTTGGGCCTCGCTAAAATTCGTCGGATTCAGCTTAATTTTTTAGTTGATTATCATTTTTAAAATGGATATTTCGTTTTAAGGATATCTTAATTTTAATTTCTGAAATTGTTTTATCATAGAAATCACTCGAGCTACATGTACATGTATATTCTTCAACAATATGCACGCATCGAAAGTGTCCCATTTCTTGAATTTCAATAAAGTTATGCAATTTTACACACGCAAAAATCGAAATATTACTCTAGCCTGTATTTCTTAGGCCAACATTTTCCTCTCTCAAATAGCCATATTTTTCTTTGTTGACTCTCAGGTTCTATTATAAATACGACAACAGGCTAGACAGTCAACAAAGGAAAACATGGTCATTTGAGATAGGAAAATGGTTGTCTAAGAAATAAAGGCTACAGTAATATTTCGATTTTTGGGAGTGGAAATTTGCACAATTTTATTGAAATTCAAAAAATGGGACAAAGTTTTGAGCTCGAGTGATTCTGACTAAATTTTTGGTTACTATTTAGTTTAGAACCCACCTTGTTAATTCCTGATTAATCGAACACGCGATTGTTACCCATTTTTTTCTTGAGAATTTTTATGAGCGTTTCACGAGTTAAAACGGGAAGTGCAGCCTTTCACGCCTGTTTAACCTCTTTTCGGATGCCATTCGCTTTCTATGCAAATTGGCAATTTTGCATTATGCAGACCCGCTTGAAAAGCGTAACTTTACCCAATTTTTTCTTCTTTTTGCAGCCAAGGGTACGCTCAGCGAGGACACCATCCGATTGTTCCTACGCCAGTTGGGTGAGTCGCCCATTTCAATTGTTTTTTCTAAAGCAAAGAGTTCAACTGACAGGAAGTCGTGGGCTGGCCATCCTGGCTTCAGAATGGCGTCCTGGACAGTGAACTGCACAAATAATTGACCGTGTATTAGCTTAGGCCAGCAGTTATGTCATAAAGATGGCCTCTTTAGAATGGCTGTAGCAATAACATGGTCGTAATATTCGCCGGGCGGTTTTTACCGTAATCTTGTGCAAGAACTTTCTTATGTCGTACAAGATTTTCTTTTTTAGCAAAAGAATCAGCTTGAGTAATTCTTGCAAATACTAGCGTATTTAGTAGTTCGAACTGCTGGAGTTGCACGTAATTTACACGTTCGTTCAAGGATTGGGCATACATGTAGATTTTAAACGAACGTATTATGATATCAGTCGTTTGCATATCACGTTTGCTACATTACGATTTGGAGAAAAGGTTGGTTGCTACTGTATGTAGAGTTCTGAAGAAACTGCAATACATGTTTGGGAGATATACAGTGGCACCATAAAGTATTTAGAACACCATGAAAATGGTGAATAACTAAAAAAATAAAATTTCAAGAAAATCCAAAAATATGTAATAAATGAAGCTGATCAGTTCCTTAAACTACCAGTTGTCGTACACGTGTGTTTTAAAAGAAAACGTTCACTTTATTCAATTCACAAAAACGAAAAATTGTCAAGCTTGGCCAGAAGCATGGCTTCTAAGTGCCCAGGAATTGGTAAATATGGCTGAACAACATGTTAGCAAAAGTACTAAAATATACTGAACAAAGCCAATTACCATGGACGAGCTGTGAGGAAACAAACATTCAATAGGGAGACCATCATAGTTGAAGTGACCCAAGTTTGGTATAGAGTATCTTGATATACCAATGTAATTCTGGGGAACTATGTTGTTCACTGAGAAGAAAAACTTCAATATTATCAGAAGAGACGGTCAGAGATACATGTAAGTGCGACAAAAACCAAATGAATTTACACCATAAAAAGTGTGTGTCAGTAAATCATGAAGGGGGCCATGTCATGGTCTGGGGCTGTATATCATCAAAAGGTGTTGATAATCTTGCTTTTATTGAAGGGACAATAGCTGTAGAATGTGAACATTTTGCACCATATTTTAAATAAAAGTGTAGAGGATTTAAATATGCAGGACATTTACTGTCCAACAAGATAACGACCAGAATCATACTGCAGGCATAACTTATGAATGGTTCTTATATAATGCCTGCAAAAGACTGCAAACCCTACCTCAATCGTCAGACAATATCATAATTGAGAAACTGTGGCATCAATTAGACTTACAGGTACGAAAACCTAAAATAACTGGCATGCAACAATTGCAGAAGGTGGTCCAAGAAGAGTAAAATCGACGTTAATGTTATAAATACATTGGTTTATTCTATGACAAAAGACTGATACCATTATAGAAGCAAATGAAATTCATACCTAACAATAATAATAATTACTGTCAACATTGTCTCGTTCTTGATTTCTGTAACAATGTCCAAAGACTTTGTGACTACACAATTTGTTATTTTATTGAATTAAATAAATGTACGCTTTCTATTAAAACATAATCGTGTACGACTAGTTTAAGGAATTGATAAGCTACATTTTTCACATACTTTTGGATTTTTTGAAATTTTTTTGGTTATTCACCATTTTAGATTTTTTTTTATTTGTCCCAGTAAAATTGACGAAATTATAGTTTCAATGTCACGTTGCGATTTGCATGGATAGCCATATAATTATTCCACAGCTCATTTGCATGACAACGTGCTATTCTTACGGTGTCAATATTTAAAGCCAAGCCTTAACGAAAGCAAGGGATTGATATGCTTAATTAGTGGTTTCCAGACGAACGCCAGATTGTAGAATGGCATATCAAAGCTGAATAGAATGATGGCTTTTAGCATGTTTTCATTCGTTGTAAAAGTAAATAATTCCAGGAAACCCAGCAGTGCCAACGACCAATGCGTCCTTGTTCGGTTCACAATAAGCGCTGTTAACTGCTCTGAGTGGCATGTAATGACAGATAATGGATCCCGGGATTTACATATCAATGGTTTTATCAGCAATCAGATTGGCTATGACCTTATTTCACCAGTACCGTTACTGAACAACTGTGCAAACATTATTCTGATAGCCAAACATGAATATCACGACAAGACAGTCTGGTGATGAAAACACCAAGGGCCCACTGTATGTAAACCAAGTTCTTCGACAGCATTTTTTTCACTTCGCATCGTTTTCTTTCCAAATAGGTAAACTTCTTTTGAGGCATATATTTAGTAATGGTCCCCTACATGTTTTCACTGCTTCGAAATCTTATTGAATTGGTCTTCTTTACAAATGCTCCATTCTAGGCTCCATGGAAAGTGACCTTCTACAGTATTAATGCGTTTGTCATTTGTAAACTTTGTTATATCTGTACATCTAGCCATGTCAGTATTAGACAATGTCATTGTTAAAGCAACTAGGAAAGTAGAACAGTTCAAACCAGCTGTTCCAATGATACTTTCATATTTTGAAGACATGCATTGTTTACTGGTGCAATTTGCAAGAAGATTAACGGTTTCGTTTTCTTTTCATTTCAATCACAAGCACCCATTTAAAAGTATCTGATTTGATGGCTTCGACAATACAGTAGAACCTCCAAAGTTGACTACCTCCTTATTTTGACCATATTTTAACTGATCGGATGGTCACCACATTAACTCAATGGAAGTTGACATCTACATGTTTACCACATGTACATCTGGATGTTGTACGTTGACCACTTGGATTATGACACACAATAGTAATTTGTTCTCCGTATGTTGACCAGCATGGTCTCAACATGTGTAAAATCATGGATAATTAAATGTATTGGATGCGTGCAAAAGTTATACTTTACACCCCAGAACAGTAACTTTCTCTGTAGAGGTACAAGAGTTCATTTTGAACCCCTTTAGTACCTCTACTGTACTGTACGTGTAATTGCTGGATAAATTTGCAGCACATTAGCAACACTGGTACTGTATTATGAACATTTTAATAAGATTATTCCTGAATGATGAAAGATTACTGTAAATGGTCAACTTACAGAGGTTATACTGTAATGCAACTACTCTGGTATGTACATGCTTGTATAGAAGCAAACGATGAAGTGAAGGCCAAAACTGTTGTGCACGCTGATGGTCGTCCACTCCCAGTCTCCTTCATTCATCTTCAAGGTTTATCCAGCCTTGTCTGATGATTGCACGTAAAATCAGCAGATGATGAATATCTCATGGATTAGCCCTTTAGGCTTAAAGAAATCGGATACCTACCTGCACGCAATATTTATGCCAACAATAAACAACCTAAGGAGGACAGCGTCTTGCGTACAAGAGTAAAAAATTGTATGGCTATTGAATATTTTGAAATGTCATTAATCTGGGAGGCACGATGTTGCACTATACTGTTAGAATGCCTTTCATGTGACCCTCTGGCGCCCCGAAAGTTGAGAAACCCGATGGCTGCAGGTGATATTGAAATTCGATTATTGGGTTGAGTTAAACAGTCTTTGAACGAAATACTGCTTTTGTAGAGTTGTGATGGACCCTGTTTCGTTGTTTTTTACTTCAAAATATTCGGTTAGCAATTTAGCAATCCTAACCTGACGATGTAATTACTGATTTCGCTGCCCATTATTACGAGGCAGTCACTGCCAGCATAATAGCCGTTAGGAGAAGCCCACTTTCATAATATCTATGCTGTCGCAGGGACCACTACACTAAAGTACACCCAAATCCATTTAAACTGGGGTTGGGTTTATGCCATACATGTAGATTGATGGATGTACATGTATAATATATACACATCATAACTACAAATTAGGCGAATAAAATTTCGACAAATTTCTTCCCACTTTTTCATCGGTGTGCTTTACGCTATCATCACTGCCATGTTTGAACACAACGATTACATGCTTAGTCATATAATGTATCGTAATTATCATTCTTCGTAAATGCAATTTAGTGATGAGCCTTCTCATAACTGGTTTTCAGCGAAATAAGGTTAACTAAATGCCAATTTTGCCGAGTAAAATATCTGTTGCTGACACTGCATCATGACAAAGCTAGTTACAGTTATTTGAACCTCATCGATTTTCTTTCGAAGAAAAAATAAGCTTGATTTTTTTTTGGAGGAAAATATATGGCAAAGGAACAGTGACAAAAACAACGAAGCCTGCACTTCAGCGAATAACGAAAATATATATTTTTTTAAATAATGGCTTTCTCGAGAAGTTGCTTGAAGGCATCATTTTTAAAATAAGACCGATTTCATGTTCTTTATTTGATTTTCTTCTTAAAATCTGTTGTTTATTTTTGAAAAAAAAAACGTGCTATTTTTACAGAAAGAAAATTGGTTTTGGGAAAAGGAAAATAGCGAAGGTGTTTTTTGTTCAAAGAACTATGGCAAATTTGACACGAAATAATCATTGATGTAAAAATGCAAGTTCTTTACAGTAACAAATCTCTTTGCAGTTTATGATAATGTTCAGTAGTTCCCTCACACACGTATTTTAATTGGATATCTTCATTTCCAATTGTTCCGCAGCACATTGGTCGATGAACGGTTTCTAAATTTAAGAACCCTTTGACTTATACGCTACCTTAGCTAGCAAAGTCAATTTTGATAATATCTAAATCGTGCCTGTAATAATGGAGGCACTCTCGTGTTTTCACCCAGGGGGAAATTTTCAGTTTATCACCTTTATTTAAGAAAAGATCGTTGCTGGACTCCCAGAAACGACGGAAGGGTAGCGTAATTGTTTGTTATTTAAGATGTGGCATGATATTCCGAGGTCGTTGCCCCGATTCTTTAATAACCCCTTCGTCTTGTTTTTTTTATTTTTTAATATTTTCCGTCATGTATCCCACTTCCTCTTTCCCCTCGCATTTCTTGTGCCCAGAGTTAAAACTCGCCCCTCGTTCCCTGATTTCTGAGAAAAAATCGGTATAGTTGACCGAGAAAAATTCACCCAATCTCTGAATAATAAAATAAAATTGTGAATCTCTAAAAAACATGCAAATGAAGGTAAATATAGTATTTCGCTACGTACTTGTAAACCCAACTTTCACAATATCGATTTTTTCTGTAATTTTCCTTGAATAATGTGCACAATTTGTAATTTAAAAAAATTGGGACTTTTGAAAAGCAAATCTAGACATGTATCGTTGCACCAAGGGGCCTCTGGTTGCACAAAATGCTTGGTAGATGGCGCTGAGAGTAACTCGATTGTACACAGCAACTATAGGCCTACGGTTATCTGAAATATATTGATCAGTGATGGTATCAGTTTTGAAAAATCAGGATTTGTCAACTGGTGTGGCGGGTATGTCAACCCAATCTCACGTGCTGTAGGCATGATTGTCGAAAACTGGCTTACCTTGGGCTGAATTCTGATGAGCCTAGTGATTGTTGGGAAAATTAGTGCCTCCTTTTGTGATGCATAAATACTTACTTCATTTCGACTATAAGCTGGATCATTGTGAAAAAGTATGTCGTGAAGCGTCACATTGTCCCGTTGTTACGAATTGATGATGGTTTGCGAACTGGCGTGTCCAAAATGAATCGACATAGGAAAATAATTGCAAAAAGTTGTTTGAAACGCATTTATTAGTGTTGAATTTGATTAATTTTGGCTAAAGAAAACGTGGTGCCCGTTAGTGTTCATAGCTTTCATGAAGATCCAGTAACTAATCAGTTGTTAGCATTTTTGTAGGCTATAGATTTGAAAATTGTTAAATTTAAATTTTTCCTAAAATATAATTGGAATTTGGATGAATCGACATAGGAAAATAACTGCAAAAACTTGTTTGAAACGCATTTTTTAATGTTAAATTTGATTAATTTTGGCTAAAGAATGAAGTTTGGCTATATTTTGATGTCAGTAATATTTCTTAAAGAGGTGCTATGACACTGCAATGATAGGGAGTCTTGAGATTTTCGCCTATTATTGATTCTTGAAGACGAAAATTCCACTAAAAATTCGTCAGTGGAAATTTTCGATGCACTTTCTTGACCTTGGATGATGGTTGGGGTGAGGTGATGATGCTTCCCATTTATTTTGGACGGAGCAATGTTCGGCCGAGTTTTATGAGTGTAATTACTTGCCATGATGCCAGTTGAATTAGGCGAACAGGTGGTCAAGCCACGGCCGAACTTCAGGAACTGACCGAAATATAAAATGAGCCCACGCGTGTGTTGAGTCCTAAAATCTTCAGCAATTGCAATTGTATGATGCTGCTGCAGATGTCCATCGTTGTTTGTTGGTATCTTATGCCAACGCCACCTGTGTGGGGAACTCGTAAATCTCAAAATTAATGCGTAAATGTGATTTGTGGCATTAACACGAAACGTTTGCCCCGCCCCTTAATTTAACTTTGAAAAAAATCTCGTGGAATCTACTTTAATGCCAATTTTTCAAAACTGGCTTTTTGAATGATGCATGTATGCACTCGTGACTCGAATCATTCGATGCTCGATTAAAATGTCATGGTTTCTTAGAGGTTATCGACATCCTAGCCTGTTGTTTTACTGAAAACGTGCTAGGATCAGATTTTGTTGTCGAAGTTGTTTTTCTTGATTTTTTAAACACGTGCTATGTTGATGCTCTTGCTGAAAATCACGTGTTCAAACCTTATCTCACCTTCATTCGGACAAAGGTCTTGCCATACCTATCAACTTAGAACAAGAATACAGTATCAATTGGTCCTCAGACTCATAAGCGGTAATTGAAAAAAAAACAGGTTAACCGTTACACCCGACGTCATTTTTGAGAATTGTATCGGTTTTGGTTTTGGCACTTTTGACGTGTGTCGTATTTAGTCTCTTGATGGAGGGGAAAAAAATCGCACATTTAGCGGCTTGTGACACCATTTCTTATATTATACACTCTGCCCTGCTTACCTAACATTAGAAGGGATGTGACCAGTGCAGGGTTTCCACTTTCTGGAAAGTCAGGGAAATGTGAAAGTGTCAGGGAAATTGTTAAAATTCGTGAAAATGTCAGGGAAACTTCACTCAAAGAGCTACATTTCAAGCTAGGGAGATTTCTGGACATCAAGGTCTGCCGACATTTCCTGCAATATTGCTAGATTTCTCATACTGGTGTGATATGCAGGATTGGAACTGGACATGTGGGATTGGTTACATTAAATGGGCTTCCCAATCTGAGACAAGTGAAGCAAAACTCATTTTCACTACTCCACAGCTTGTTGTAGCTAATGTCAGTGTTGAGCACTCATACGTTGTTTTTTGTTTTTTGCCAATAAATAAACTTATGTTTTCTTATGATAAAAATGGTGATGCATGGTAAAGTTCATAACCGAAAAATGTCAGGGAAATGATCTAAACGTGTCAGGGAATATCAGGAAAGTCAGGGAATCGATTTGAAAATTTGGGTGGGAACCCTGCAGTGGGAAAAAGTGTGAAAAATATGAAAAATTCAGTGGAAGTGAAATTCACAAAGACCATTCAGGTTTTTAATTTCATAAAAAAATGTACTAAACTTTGATTATTTTCGCCTGCGGCGTTCTCTTAAAAAGATATTATCACCCATACATTGTGGCTGTTTTGTAAAAAAAAATTACCTACGCGTAGTTTGAGAACCACCGTTATATCTCTTGAAATGCATGTAACTGTTTTTTTCACAAGTATCGGGTGAAAAATGTGATAAAATCAGATATTTGCGTGTGAAAAAATGTGAAAAATATCAGATGCATTTTCGAGGAAAAATTGGATACTAACTGGCCACATGCCTGCATTAGTAGCGCAAAATGCATCATAGGTGGCGCTTACTTTTGAAACGGGTAGAGGTCTTAGAAACTGGTCAACCCACTAAGTTTCTCGAGTTGTTAACAACTGTTGACGTGTTGTAAACTGCTGCTTAAATACCATTGTCTGCATGACTTCGAAGGCATCGACTAAGTTGTGTACCTATTATTAAATTGGGAATGTAATTAAACGCTGCTGCATGACATGTTTCGGACTTCACCTTGTGATGTAGTAACTGGCAAGACTGCATGACGGTGAATTTTCCCAGCAGGCCGCTGGCATGGGTCCAACTTTCCCGATTTTTTCCACCCATTTACATGTACATCTTCGTGGATTTCGGTTAGTGGTCTTATCCTGTCCGATAATTGCACGTCCTCGGCTTGTCCTGGTAATTATCCTTTGTCTGATGGAGTTGTTACCAGGCACGCCATGTGCACCGTTATTCCATCATGCGATCTTTGCCATCGTAATTGAGGCCTTCACCAAGGTGGAATGGACTTGAAGGGCACTTTTTGCGCCTCTTCATGGTACCACTGAACCTTCTAGTTCATCATCCTAACAAAGGAATATCGGAAGGGCTCTTTCATAACGCAGCCTTGTATGCAGTCCAAGAATTCACTATCCCATGACAGCGATGAGAGTTTATAGTCAACAAAAAATGATGAGCTACAGTAGCTTCACATCCAGTGCATTCGTGCCAAATTTGTTTTGGAGGATTTTAATTTATTGTTTATTTTTTATATCTTCGCGACTTGTTTGCAAAACTATCAACATGATGTGTTTGCAAAACTATCAACATGATGTGTTTGCAAAACTATCAACATGATGTGTCTGGCGTTTGTTTTGGTCTTGCCTTGAAGGTTACTCATGTGCTTTGCATCAACCTTGTTTAAATTGAAATGTTTTCAGGCAAGGAAATCCCAAGCTTTTCTGGGATGTCCCAAACAAGAATTTATATCAGTAAGAATTACACCTTTTAAGATCTCAGACTCTCAGTAGGATGTATGGCGCTTTATGCGCAGTTGACATGTGGCTTTCCTACAACAAAATGTCGGCAAGTGCATTGATTTGGTTACCAGGTAGTCAGTACAGCATTCGTGACATTGGCCATCGTCGCACACTGTCACATTATGTGAGACCTTGGAGGGTGGTTGGGTGGCCTGGTGCTAGGGTATGTGCACCTTACTTAATTCGTGGCTGGATTCAGAGGGATTTGTGTTTTGACTTTTGAGTTTGTGTGCCAGATTCGAGCTTGGGTGTTGAGTGCGTGTGGCAATGTGACGACCACGCACTGGTAACGACAGGGCTGATGTCAGGTTGGGAGATGTTGGGTGCTGCCAAGGACATAATGCAACGAATCGCCAAGTTGTGATTCTTGACTGCTGGTGATTTGGTGATTTGCATGCAAAATAGCATATGATAGGCTGGTCCGGTATGCACCAGTGCAAGATAATGTAACGAATGGCAGTGACACTTTTTCATGTATGTGATACTTTGACCAAATGGCGATAATGTCATTTTCGTTTTGTTAATTTCCAGAAATCTATCCTGCCAAATGCGCAGCAAGCATTGATTGGTTCCTTATCATTTTGTATTCCGACCCATTTTCGACGACATTAAACAACTTTTTATTTGAATATTAGGGTGTAAAATTGCTATTTTAAGCCATTATTGAACGACTTTGGTTTATCTGGATTAACTAGGAACGCACATCACGTCTGTATGGGGAAACTTTGTTGGTTTTATCTGATTGCTGAAGGAATAATTTAACAGGCGACTTTGTTTATTTAGGGCTACAAATGTTAAAAATGTGCGAATGTGAAAGGTATTTACAAATCCCAAAGTAGCCTATATTCAGGGTTCGTACCCACCTGGAAAGTCAGGGAATGTCAGGGAAGAGAAAAATTGTAAGGGAAAGTCAGGGAAAATTGGCGATTTTGCTAAAAAGTCAGGGAAATTTATTATAGAAATACTGGCCGGAGTTGCATTTGAAGGTTGGGGAATTTATGAGTTGCCCATTTGCCTAAGATGCAATTGCACAAGAGTTAATGGACATGCAAAAAAAGAAACAACGTTTAAATTGAGCATACAAAAAATGGAATTGTCCAGACATTTGTACAGCTGCTACAATGTCTTAGTAGGTAATGATTTTCAAAATTTTTGAAATTGACAAAATGTATTTTTATGTCAGGGAAATTACATGGGTTTGTCAGGGAAAGTCAGGGAAATTTGATGGGTTTGTCAGGGAAAGTCAGGAAAATTAACTTGAGAATTTGGGTACGAACCAAATATATTAGACGCTGATATCTTGTAGTCCTCATGCTGCCATGGTGAACTCCCAAGAATGCTGCTCGAAAACGATTTTAATTATTTTTTTAGGAACATGATTATTGAAGTACGTGTATTCGTATGGCTAATTCATTTACAATGTACCCTTTTATTTTCTTCCAGCTGGCGCCATGCGTGCTTTGAACGCCAAAGGAATCATCCACCGTGATTTGAAGCCGCAGAACATCTTGCTTTGCCATTCTGGAAAACCAAATTGCGCTCCGCACGAGATACGCCTAAAGATTGGTAATTGCCAATTGCATCTGTTTTAGATTTCTTTAAACGTATGTTGTAAAAATCTTATCTTCTGTCTTTTGCAGCTGATTTTGGGTTTGCAAGATTCCTGCAGGAAGGGGTGATGGCGGCCACCTTGTGTGGCTCGCCAATGTACATGGTAAGTCGGCTTTAAACATTAATTCGTTCTATTCGTGAATGTTGTGCCATTATCCACATTTTGGACATTTTGTTTCGATAGGCTCCTGAGGTGATCATGTCGCTCCAGTATGACGCCAAAGCTGACTTGTGGAGCATCGGTACCATCGTCTTTCAGTGTCTTACGGGCAAGGCACCATTTCAGGTAAAGACCTGACTTTTGTCCTCTCAAAGAAAGTAGCATTGAAAGTTTTATGGAAAGTACACCATTTTAAATAAAATTAATTCAGTTTCATGCAAGTTCTCTAATTTCGTGAATCTGCAAATTCGTCCATTTTTTTAAATGGCTTGGGCACTTAAGTTCGAATCAGTTATTTTGGAGTAGATAATATAACCTAATGACAAACTGACAGAAAAGCACTTTCTTCTCCACAGGCACAAACACCCCAGGCTTTGAAAGCGTTCTATGAGAAGAATGTTAACCTGGCCCCAAAGTAAGTCCTGCTCCTTTTTGACATACTGATTTCATTATGCTGACTAGCTAACTCTTTTTGTTTGTGATTTTTTTCTTCACAGGATTCTTCCTGGGACATCCAGCGAGCTTACCGATCTGTTGGTGAAACTGCTGAAGAGGAATGCCAAAGATAGATTGGAATTCGGTAAATACGCTTTTGAGGAATATGCATTGGTTTTCTCCACTGACTTAACAAAATCCTCGTTAATTCATCGAATTAATTCCTTTTATAGACGAATTCTTTGACCACCCATTTCTGAAGATAGTGTTGAAACCTAGTAAGTCTTTGCAGTCTGCTTTGAGCTCGCTTGTTTTATTAAATCCTGTTGTCAAATACTTTTATCTTGGGTTTCTGTCGAGTATGGCGCCGTTACTGTTTGCCAATGTCTGGTTATGCTATGCAAAGTTTACACAAATTTGAATAAAGTAATGGGGAATATCGACTGTTCAAAAGTTGCCAATCGATGGTTAGAATTTTTATGCTGTGAATTTCCTAACATAACAAGAATTAAGTGGAGCTTTTCATAATATTTAACGCTTGATTTGGGGTTTATTCAGAAAGTCAGGGACACTCTCTTATCACTTTGGTGGGCCTTGATATTTTTAACAACTTGTTTTTGAACCTAGTATTGAATTCAAAAAGAATGTAATTGTTGAACTGTCAATGCATATGAAGGAAGACTATCATTCATGCCCACCAGAAGTAACGGAATAAATAAACATCTTCTGCTGAAGAGCATTTAAATTTCTGAATAAAATCTATTAAATTGTGTTTTATATTTACTGGAAAGAATTACATAGTTTCTTTTCTTACTAACTTAATTTTTTGCTTTTTTGCTTGCTACTTGCCTTTTCGCAATATAATCATCAATTTTAAAACCACTGGCACTGGTTGGGAGAGATGCTAAACAAGGGGAATTCTTTCAGCATCTCCAGTTCCTGTTCCAGCTCGCCAGCGTTCACTTTCGCACGAGATGTCCCCCATGAAGGCCCTGACTGATTTACCGCTGTCCAGCGCCCACCCTCGGTTATCTCCAACAGATGTGAGCTGGTTATCCACGTTTCCTCAGAGGCAGTAGAATACCATTTTGAATTGTACAATGATTTCTCTTTATTTTTCCCATTCAGTTGTGCGAAGATCTTCCTGGTGAGGCGATGGCTTCAGCACCCCTTGGGTCGTTGCCGTATGACACTGACAGATTTTCACCATTGAATAAAGGAAATTCGTCCCCATCAAGTCTCGAAGAGCATGATGTAAGTGAAGCACACTGAATATAAATCTTGCGGAATAGAGGAAAAACAAGTAGAAAAGTTGTACCAACTGCACTGTTTAATGTTTCTGTTCACCAGGACTTTGTGTTGGTTCCGAACAACTTGCAGTGTGACAACTCGGCAGACGGTTACACCTGTGGAAACCATAAGCGAAAATCATCAGATGCCTATTGGTAAGATGCATTTTTGTTTTTTCTGCCAGTGTTGTGGTTGTTTCTTGTTTAAAAGGTACGGAACGCAGTTTTCAGATTCATGTGCATGTAATTCAGAGGAAGGGTGTTAATATAAACCCATACTTTTTTGTTTTTATGATGAACTGTTTACAGGGAGAATTCGATTTTGCCAATACAGAAATGCAAGGGAATTCATGACTATGACATTCATGGTCTTGATATTACATTGTCTCCCAAGAATAGCGATGGGGTTATGATCGTTAATAACGCAAAAACTATACTTCGTAATCGGTTAATTCTTTTTGCGTTTGAATTTCCCACTTAAACAATTTGCGTGTATGCAATTTGAGAAAAAAAACGCGCCTTTTTCAGTTAACCCGCATTTTCCTAAAAGCCGCAATTTTGAGCCAATAGAGAAAGCAGTAATGGCGACGGTAAAAGAGAAAGGCCCGTGTGTTGTGTAGTTTTTGTGTTATTAACACTCATAACACCAGCGTTATTTTTGGAGACCCTGTATTAAACATTGTAGACATTAACCTACCCCAACATCAATTTTTTGTAGATACATTCTTTGAGCAGGTCACCTTTTTTAACACTTGCAGTTCCTCCCCCATGACTGTCGGTACACCTTCCAAATTGAGCACCGTGACCAGCAGCCCATCTTCTGGTGGGGTGGCCTACCTCCACCGCCGGCAGTCGTCGTCGCCGTCATCACCCCGGCCATCCTACCTGCCTGTAGCAAATTCGCCAAGCTCTGGCTCTGCAATGGCCATCACCAGCGAGCCTGTCCCAGTGCCAGGTCAGCGAGCCGCGTACGATCTGATCCAGCAGAGCTTGCGGCAGTCAATGGGAAGCGCCAGCCCAGGGCCAGGCGAACTGCCCGACTTACAGCGCTCAAACTCGAGCCTGGGCTCCCCTTCCAGGTCACCAAAACCTTGGGACAGCAAGCCATCGAGCGTTCCCCGCTCGCAGCCCATGGGGGTGCGCACAGACTCCACCGAAAGCTTGGGCAGAATGACCCCAGACATCAGCTCGCTTTCCCCACCCTCGGGTGAGTACCTTTCAGCAGTTTTGTCAGTCACTAACCTTTCTCGTGATATTCAAGAATGGTTCGTGAAATTCTAAATCTATATACCGGTATAAAAGCAAGTGTCCTCACCAACTGACTGTTGACTCACTTGATTGTTCAAGCCCAAACAGGAAGGACTAGCAACTTGAAATTAGGTGCCTTAGACTGCATTAAAGCAAGGATGTTGTATTATTCCCCATCTAAGGGGGTTAAACAGAGGTGTTCATGTATCTCACATACCATTAGAGCTAGAGCCTTGAAATTTTTCTTGGGAGTACCTTAGGTGCCAAAACCCTCCAAAATGAATGGATTTTTAACATTCCACCTATAACAGGGTTAAATGGGGGGGGGGAGATTTGGTCAATGCACCTCCTTCTGGGTGTAGACTCCAGTCAACCACAGGCCTGACGACTAGTAATAAATAAAAGTGATTGCGTGTTGTTTATAAAATTGATGTAGAATCTCTCAAATCTCTTCAACACTGTGATCTTATTTGGCACTTTTACCAAACAGTTCAATTCGTGATTGGCTCGCCGCCCTATGGCATCGGCCGCAAAAGCAGCATGGGCACACCTCCACCACCAGCTGTGTGGTCCTGCTCTCCACAGCATTTTAACACAGGTCGCCACACACCCACCAATTCTCCTATACGCAAACATTGTGAGTCCTCGGCGATGTTGCAATTCGACAGTCTGAAATTAACATTAAGATTTCATTTTCGCACTTTCTTTCCTCAGCTGTGAACTCTCCACCCGTCAACAGCAACTACTTTTTCAGCAGTGGCACCCTGCCACCCATCATGGGGTCCCCAGCCAACCAGCCAGCATCGTTCATCAACTGCAACAATCTTTTTGCCAACCTGGCACCCCCAACGGAGGGCACGGGCAGCGCCACCAGCCCTTCTCAGCCGTTGGTTGTGCCGTTTGCAGGAAGAGCGCACACCTTTCCTGAACTTACTCCCAAAGATGTCAACTTTGGTAAGTAAGCCTTCACATGACGCCATTTCTTTTCAAGGCAAGAGCACAATTTTTTGGCTTCTGCATGTGCTTTTGGATTTTTGGGGGTATTTGGAATGATTTTATCACTATACAGGGTGTTCTGTTTAGTCAGTGCCCAACAAAATAAAATTATCTTTAATACGGTAAAGAGACCCAATGATAGTGCTTGAAGATAACTTTTAGAGTCGACCACGGGCTATCCGGAAAACATATTTGCCATGACCTTGAATGTCCCGTTCAGTGTCATCCGCGTGCCCGTTCCGTGTTTTTTGCAAATATGTCAGAAACCGCTGCAGGTAGGATCCTAGTGTGAATTAGAAAGTTGTAGAGCGATGCCTTATTAGTCTAAGTTGGTTTCAAAATTTTCTGAATGAGTCACAGCGAGCTAGAATTTCTTTTTCCGCGAGTGCCCATCATGACACATGGATGAACTTGAACGGGAATTAAAGGGTCACGGCACATATGGTTTCCGGATAGCCCGTGGTCGACTTTAAAAGTTACCTTCAAGAACTATCATTGTATCTCTTACCGTATTAAAGATATAAGTTTATTTCGTTGGGCACTGACTAAACAGAACGCCCTGTGTGATATTGGTGTGCCAGGATTCTGGATTGGTGTGTGCAATTTTTTTAATATTTTTGTTGCGTCCGTTTTTTAGCCGGAAGTGCAATGGATGTGGGCAGCCAGGACTCTGCGTTCTTTCCACGTTCTTGCAGTGCTGGTAAATTGAACAATGCATTTGGAAACATCCATGTGGCATTTGGAATTTCTCAGAAAGGTATGGCATTCCAGTTCTGTTGGCATTCAGACAGACCCTCTGACAAATGATTGACACGTCATTTCGACGTACGGCTGTTTCTCATGGCTGTTGGTGTCTTCTGCATTAGGATATTGTTGTGCTGAAAGTCCTCCACCTAATTCAGTGATGCCATACGGTGGGCGTGCTTTCGTCTTTGGGCATGATGCGTCCTGTGGCCAATATCGCATGCCATTCTCTGGCGGCATGCTCTGTGACTCGCCTCCAGGCAGCGGCAACCATCAATTTCACTTTGGCACGTCGCCGCCCAACATGGAGGGCCCTGTGTTCTTCGTGGCACCCGAACTACCGCAAGAGACGCTGATGGAGGTAAGCATACTTTTTATTTTGATACCCGGGCGCTTTTCAACGTGTTTAAGTGAAATCATAGCGACATCATAAGTTTTTCTTCAGTTCGTCCGTGTGCCATGCATTATTGAAAGTTTTTTTTTTCTCAAGCGGGAGCATAATGACACCTTGGCTAAGCTGAACTTCGTGTTGGCCCTCGTTGATTGCATTGTGGATCTGGCAAAGGCCAGGTCTACCCCCATAGCAGCTTTGACGGAATCAATGATAAGGCGAGATGTAAGTTGCTCAGATTTTCCTGTAGAATAATAGGTTGGGCCATGTTGAGCAGTAGCATGGATTATTGGGATATTTACAAATAGTTGATTTTTTTCAAAGGGCAATCAACAGGAGCAGCTGCCTTATGTCAGTGAGAGCTACAGGTCAGATTTTAACTTTGTTTATTAGAAGGACTCCATAAAATCAATTTGATGCACTGGATTGCGACAAAAAACATATCCAGTATTCTTATATCAGTGGCTTTCATTCTAGACGGGCTGAGCAACTCGTCCTCTATGTAAGAGCGTTGCAGATGCTGGCATCATCGCTAAATCTTTCTCGCGAAGAGCTTAAGACCGGGCGCCTCCAGCCTTCAAATTCAGTGAAAAATGGTTAGTGAACATTGTACATGTACCATCATAAACATTGTGCCAGACGATGAAAGCAGTCCTTCTAGAAAACGTTTTTTTTTAATGATGAGCTATCAAATGATTTCCAGTTTTAAGTTTGATCCACGAATTACTTTGTAACTTACAATAATTCCTCATTTCTGATCAAACAGTGGTGAGCAACATGAACGAGAAATACCACTTCTGTCTGCAGATGTGCAAATCCCTCAACAGCCAGAATCTCGTGCAGAATGTCCGAAGTGACCCTAAAACTTCGAACATCACGGCCGAGAAGCTGCTTTATAATTACGCGATCCAAATGGTAAGCCTCGATTTGGCCACTGGAAACGAATTCCCAACTGCATGTTTAAATTTTTCCATTTCTTCACAGTGCCAATCTGCTGCCCTCGACGAGCTATTTGGAAACCCCCAGGAGTGCTTCCGGCGCTATCAAACCGCCCAGATTCTGTTGCACAGCCTGGCCCAGCAGATAAGCAACGATGACGATCGCCATCAGTTGTGCAGACGTAAGTTACAAAGCTTGTTTGAAACTAGTTTCCAATTTCAAATGGGGTTTTGAGCACACTTCCCTATTAATATTGAAGAGACAAAGTAAAATACAAAACACACGAATTCTTAATTACTGTATCTTCAATGTTGCTCTCTGACCAATGTTCATCGTCAAAAATTTCAGAAAAGAAAGCAGTAGAGAAGCGGCTGTACGTTCTTCAGCAGCAGGGCTACATCTACGCCTACAACACGTCCTGCACCACTTGATGCAGGTCTTGCACGATAGTGAAACCAAATTCACCATCCCATTCCGAAACCGGACTATGGGGCATCGCGTCGTCCATGTGACACTTGGTCGTACTCGTAGCAGTAGTCGCATATTCTTCTCATCTAATGTGATTGCGTAGGGTTTAGAATGTGTGCCGTTGGTAAAACTGGTGTAATGCCCCTTAACGCGTCTTACGACTATGCCAGTCGACCGCCGAAACTTTGTAGGCACTTTCCATAGTTCAAACCCTTTTGATGGTAGGTTTTCCGCTCCAGAACCAGGCAGGCCCGCCTGGTCACCCTTCTTTTAAATGGAACTTGTTTCGACGTTTCTCGAGGAAGAATCTATGCACCTAATGAAATTATTGAAGCTTTTATCATGAAGCAAGGATTTTTCTGTTCCGTGGCATCGGAGTAACGTTTCCTCAATTGAATTCTGCTTTTGCATATCGAGTGACCATATTTTTTTAAAAAACATTTACCGCGCAAAATCCGATATGCCATGAGAAACGGCACTTCTACTTTCTGAAACGACCACTGTCGATATCCGCACGAAATGTGAGTTCATTGTTTCTCGGAAGCTTAGGATCCACGCAGGCATTTTGCCTTCTTTGCTGAAATGGTCAGCTGGATTGTCGGCGAATAGAGCTATTCTGGAGAAACCAATGATCGCCCACAGGTTGTGTTCGGAACCCTGACGCGCGGGCCTGCCCTGGATGGTCCAAGCCATCGTCTCTTTGTATTCACCTTTAGGGCATTTTGTCAGACACCTTACATTTTTAACCATATACCCAATTATCGAAGCGGTAGCCGCACATTTACCTTGAGTCTTCAATGCCTTCCTTCCCGTGCCCGAAACGGACATCTCCTCACTGGACTTTCCACTTCCCGAACGTGCAATGCCTCCACCTTCAGAGACTTTGATGCAGCTGATGTGAGACGCCAGGCGGCCATTGCAATGATTGTAAATATTTGAATTCCTTTATTCATCTGATCTCATCACCATCTGGCGGCAGGGACAAGGAGGCGCCCGCCAAGATAAAAGAAGCATTTGGCCTCGTCGAGCCTGCTCTGTGTTTCGGCTTCTTTCAAAGAGTGCAATGTCTAGTCATTGAATCTTTGCAGCTTTTCTTTTGTTTGGCTATTGACACAAGCGCGCTAGTTCTGATTTTGAGGAGCAATGCCAGCATGCTTGATGGACAAGTCTCGGAACTGCATGAAGGAGTTGTCAGGGCATGGTTAAGGGAGAGGTGGGTTCTGTGTTTTAGTTTTGTAAGTACTAACAACGTATTATTGCGCTTGTGCTGACCTGCGTCAAACTCTGACCAATTTCTCTGGATTAACCAGAGTGCATTACCGTTAACCAGACTAGATGTCAATTTGAAAGGCCAAGTAGTGGAACTGGATAAATATTTTTCCAATTTTGTTTCGAGCAAGATTGGTTCACAAACTAGACTAGAAGTGTCCGGAGAACAACAGATCAAGTTTTGCTCCACTTTATTTTTGGGGTAGCTTTCGTTTACCCAAATGCCAAGTAAGTCAATCCAACTTGAAGCAAAATTCAAAATGATTTATCTGCTTAGTAGTTTTCTTAAAATTGTCTCATAGGACAATTTTAAGAAAACTACTAGGACGTTATTGTGCCATTACCAGTTCAATTCACATTTTATCACAACTTCAGGTGATTGAGCTGCAGTTATTTTCCTCCTAAATTTCTTCGTTCCTTATCACGAAGTTTGTTTGTTTTTTGATACATACTTTGTCTTCCCTAAGTTTGCATCCTGCTCCATAACTTATGCAGCTATTCTAAGCATGGAGATTGTTTTTGGCTAAGATTTCCTAATGCGTAGAAAACGCAGAATTCATTATTTAGGTTTTAGGGAGCATGCTGACATTCTGCCATTGACATGGAACACCTCCCTTCCCGCATAATTACTTTTTGTTACCTATTATCTTGCCATCCATTTCGGGGTGATTCTTAATCCCTCTATAGCATGTTTCGGCTATTTTACTTCTGTGAATCTTACCACATTCACGCTTTGTAAAAATGCTGTGGGCCAATTGCAGTAGCCAGCTCCTGGTGAGAATCTCTTGAGCAATGACCTCGAGAGGGCTTGTATTCCTAGCCTGCATCTTCTTGACAATGTGTATTGTATGATTGCTACTCCTGAAGAGTTGTTCCCAATTATCATTGTATGAATTGCGCGTTTGGGATGCATGAATGCGAATTGAGTTTTGATGAATGCACATATTTGTTCAGGAGTGTTTTTTTTTTAATTTGATGTAGTAACCTATTGGATTGACGAGAGTCAGATGTTTATCGTAGATTTTAACAAAAAAGATTCAGGGTTGGCACGTTCTCAACCTGATATCAGACGATGATAGTATACCGCGCGCGCTTGTACATAACTTTCTTTCTCTTATTCCATGATCACTACCAGGATAGCATTCTTCGTTATATCATGAGTGTCGTTTTTTAATTGTAATTGTATTTATTACTATTACGGTTGCATTTTACTTCTCACCTGTAAGATATCCCCTCGTCCCTGCTAGGACGCCTACCGCCGGCTGTGGACCGAAGTCTTTTTTTTTTGTTTTCTATTATCCCTATTGATTTATTGAACTTAGTCACGTTGTTACAATTTTTCTAATTGTTTTTATTGATTTTGATTGTTTTTTGCGTTGATTCGAGAGCCATTTATGTAAATTAATTCGTGTCAGGGTGGCTATTTTTTGTACTCATTTGTCGATGACAAATCCTCAACGAAACAAGAAATGTGTATCACATGTTATTATTATCGATTGTCCCGTAATTGTGAAACTGTCATATACGCCGTAATTCTTTGCGTGTATTTTTCCTCCGACTCTTACTGTAAATAAGGATGTAGTTAAGATATTTATTATGAAAAATTGAATAAAATGACCTCAAGAAAATTGGCCAGACAATTGTTTGTAGTTCAAACTGAGCTGCAATTTCATTCTCGTTTTTCTCATGTCCGCTAGCTTTTGGAAACATGATTGTTTGGTTGTTGTTGAAACGTATGACAGATATGATTATACTTGTGAGCAGAAATCCGTGGTTTTAAGGGGACCTTCAACTGGTGCTACACAGAATGGATCGTCGCTTTTTACATGTTGGTTGAGCCAGTCTTGCAGCCACTGCATTGAACAATTGCAGTAAAATGGATTCCCTAAAATTGAATAGTGTAAATTATCGACATCAATCATGGATTATTATTATGCAATAGGACTGAAGATTTTTGGAGATATTCCAGAAATTCTCACAAAGATAACCGTGGCAGCCACCATTGAAAAAATGTAGTGCTCACCTTCTAAATAGATGCTAGGATTGGAAGCCTCCAATGGGTCGAATGTTCCATCCTCAAGAATGGTTATGCTGTTGTTGGTTAGTTCCAAGGTCCTCAACCTGGTCATGCCCTCAAAGGCATTGGTAGCCACCATGCCAATGTGGTTGTCATGCACAGAAAATTCGAGCAAGTTTTCCAAACAATCGAGTCTCTCAAGACTTTCCAAGTTGTTGCCTTCCAGATCCAGTTTGGTCAGGGCAGGCAAACCGGAAAAGGAACTTGGAGAAATGGCACTGATACGATTGGAACTGAAACCAATATTGAAGAGTTTGGAGCAGTTCATGAATCCATCTGCAGGTATAGACGTCACGTCATTTGTAGTTATTAACAAGCGCTTCAATTTGTCGCAAATTGGATTGATGAGTCTGTAAGGAACGTCCATCAAACCACAGCTATTCAATTCTAAGGAAGTTACGTTGAATGGCCTGAAGAAGTCGTCAGGAAACTTGTCCACGTCACTCGAGTAGATGTAGATGTGCATGGCGGTCTCTGGAGTAGAGATATTTTGTGCCAAAAGCAGAAGATTTTCGAAACAAACAATGTCCTCCTCACTGGTGATGTTCCTGCAAGTTGTGTGATGGTAAGGAGGAGATCCATGGTCGTAGTAGTAATCGGAACAATCGCACTCATCAGCTTTAAGTTCTCGGAGAGGAAGTTCGTTGCCTAAAGTCAATCTTAGCAGCGAGCAAAGAAGTACTGCATTGAGCATAAAGTGGACCATGGTACTACCTTGAAATAACTCCATTGTAATGTAGCAGTTCTTGTTGTCTGTTTCATGCAAATATCGTTGGGATTTAACTTTTGGAGACGCTGTACTAGTCAGTGTCAGTACATACACTACATACTATATGTTAAAAATTTTCATTAGTGATAGCAAGTTATCTGATTTTACACGTGAGCAATGATTAGATTACAGATATCCTTCTCAAAGAAATCGTGTCTTTGCATTTCCAAAATGTGACCAAGCTTTTATGTACGGACAGTGCTGTGTTACTTATAATAATTTACTGCTCTTATCAAATACGTGTTTTGTGAACATTTACACCGTCCAGGGCTGGATAAACCTATAAGCAAACTAAGCACTTGCTTTGGGCATCAAGGGAAAGGGGAACACCATAGAGTGAAAAATGGTATGGATGCGGCGCTTCTAATTTAATTATCTTACAAGTTGGGGTATGGAAATTTGGGCTAAACTATGTGATTATCACCTATTTTTAAAAATTCATTAAAATGCATTATTGGTTAATTCTTTAAATTGTCGTCAGTGTTCCCTTTCTTTTTAATATTTCTAGAAAACCTTTTCTTGTTAGAAAATATTTATTGACTGGAATTGTGGCCTAAAATTCAGCATTTGTGATTTATTTTTTGCATAAAGGACGTCCTGGAATTGTCATGGTTTTTAGACCCCCTCCCCCCTGTCCGCCCGATGACAACTTCTTTGGGGTTCACCCTGAAATGAAATTTTCAACGTTCCTGACTTTTCCAGGTTTTCCAAGTCTGGGGGAACCCTGTTCTTCTTTCGAAATTATAAAAATTATTCACAATGATGGAAACGTTACTTAGGAACGCCCTAGGCGAAATTTTTTTAACAAAATTCAGCAGAAATAAGGGATTTTAAGTGAAGTTTTCAAGAGAAATATTAGGGAAAGTGAATGATAATGAAAACACCGTAGGTGAAGTTTTTATAAAAAGTCCAGTTGACGATCCGGATGTTCACTTTTTTTGAACCCATGCTCAATGTTCACAAATGCTCAATTTTGGGTCGCAAATCTATAAGTAAATAAATGTTTATTATTGTCAATAATTATGAACCCTCATTAGACGAAGTTTTTTGAAAAACTACATCTCAAATGATAATTTTTAGCCTGAATTTTCATTCAAACCTTTGTTTAGTAATTTTATTAGATTAAGAAATTTTTTTTGAAAAAAGCCCGGAAATAATGAATTTGAAGCATGTTTTTTTAAAAGATTTTTCGGAAATAATATTTTAAAAAAACCTAAAAAAACTAGCTCATCTATAATGTGGACATTTTGTAAATTTCTAAAAAATATTAAAATCGACTGCAACGTCGTGACGAAATTTTTTTTAGCTAGACCATAAATGATTAGCTTAGCCCACATTTCATCACACAAAATCGTCAAGAATTTGGCAAAATGACATTGATGAATTATAGCCAACAGATAACATTTTATTCGGTAATAATGGTAACCCCCTCCCGCCGTCCACGGTTCCAGTTGGGAAATTGGAGTTCAAGACGGGAGGATAGGGGATCCTACACGAGTAGTAAGTCACATCCGCCGTGCGCGTAGCGGTCAATTGTGTGGTGACCCTGAAAGCCCACCACGCGCGCGTCCCCCCTGAAAGCCCACCGCGTTGTGGCGCATGCGCAGTGCGCAACGTTTATGACGCCAGCCACGTTC
>JAQGAF010002031.1:0-25574 GCA_034687865.1 Kryphioiulus occultus
AAATGGAAAAATAATATGTGGATAATATATTATTAATATACTGATATATATTCTTAATATATTAAATATATATTTAAAAAATGAATTATATTTGTAATATACGAGAAATATTTTGGTAATAATATATAATGAAGACATATTCAGAATATATTCTTCAAAATATATTATGATACCTTATGGTAAATAAATTCTAAATAAATTATGGACAATATATTCTTAATATATCGTACTATGAATATAATATATGTCCACAAGAATATATGTATATAATTAACAAAATATTTGTGCAAAACAAATATGGAAATGAATATTTAATGTAAACACTTAATTGGGCTATTTGGGTTCAAATTAACTCAAGAAATAGTACATAAAAATGACAAACTATAACCAAGTTTTAGCACTGCATCTCCATCATGTACAGATGGTATATGAATCAAAGTGTATATATTGTGCAATATATTCCCCATATAGTATAAATATATTTCAACAACAATTATAATATATTATCAATATATGGGATTGGGCCAATTTTGGTACATGTCCCATATATAAATGAAAGAAAATCTGAAGACTGCAAGTTTTCCTGGGTAGAAATAGTTTTATTTCTTTCTACACTGCACGCCACGTGGAGATCAGAGCTCATCCAACTCTACACGTGCACGCCATACAACAACTTGATAGAGACTGCACAGACAGCACACAGGCAAAGGCAAAGGGCCGAAAAGGCAGCAAAACGTATGTACATGTAGGGGACCATTGACGTCACCTACAGGGGTCGACACGTTGTTGCAGACGACTAGAACCCATTTAAAAGCAAATCAAATAAGCAATTCGATTTAATGTGGCAAAGGGTGGTAATCCATCAACCCAATTCAATCGACATTTGCCACCACATTATGGTGGACGCCATCTTGAATGGAGGCTACTTTTGGAAGGACTTTGGAAGAGAACTGCAACGTCTGTTGGAATGCAAAAATTAAGCCAATATGGATCCAAACGGGCTCGAAGTTTCTTGAGTGGATTGGAATGATGGGTTCTAACACCTCCACCAAATAAGAATTTTCTAATAAAGTAGATTTTTTGGAAAAAATGTCCTTCCACACAGTATTGCAAATTATTTGACCGATTTTTTGGTGCACGTTTTTAAGAAGGTTTATATTAACGCTAACTTGACACAATTGATTTTTATTTTTCACGAGTAACTTTAACGAGCATGTTAAGTTGCACTTGATTGGTTACAAAATGTTCGACATAAATATTCCGGCTAATGTGGTCAGCCATGCATGACAGATTTCACTAATAAGTGACTTGCACTACCCTGGTCGCATCCAAAGCCATTGAGGAATTTCACTCGAAGTTTGGAGGACCTTTGACAATATGGGAAAATGATGAAGCGATCATGAACGATCAATAAGATGATGCTATCCCATATGTGAATAATATACAAGCTGATATATATTCTGAATATATTACACATATATTTAAAAAAAGAGAATTATGTCTGTAATGTATGACAAATATATTGATAATAATATATAACGAAGACTAATATATACATATATTTAGAATATATTTTTCATATTATATTAAGAATATATTTTAGATAATATTTTATAAAAGTATATTTATATATTTTAAATATATGGCACATTAGAATGGAAAATGAATTTTTAACGTTACACTTCATTGGCCCATTTGTGAAATAATTAAGACACGAAATAGTACATAAAAACATTCCGGCCCATATACACATCAAACCAAGTTGTAATGGTGTACAGTATCTCTATCTTGGACAGATGGCTGCGAGTGAATGGTATGTTCCATATATAAATAATATAATTAAAAAAATATATTTTCCACATATTTTTTCCATATGGGATGCATTGATATCCAGTGCTGGCTGTGCCATTAACAGATGCAACTAATTCACGTAGCAAACAGACATTCTTGGCAATGGACAGTTGTCCATTAAATGCCAAGAATGTCTATTTGTTTGACATGAAGAACACAAAGTGATGCACATGCGTAAGTGCTTCGGCAACCGAGTGATGAAGCAGTTCTATTACTTCAGTACAAGTGCACTAAAGCAGTAATTTGTGCTCTAATTCTTGAAAAATGTGGTTAAGAATTGTGGTCTGGTGGAATAAATGCCCTGGAAATGTTTTCCAAAGAGGCCCCAACTGGCTGCTGGACCCCCCTGGAAAATTTCTGGATCCGCCCCTGACTTTCCCTCCCAAAATCAATAATCTTGTACAAGGACAATGAGCGTGTCCCTCATTATCGAAACTCTTTGGAGGAAACCCCTGGCAACCAGTTGTGCTCGAAGAAAACATCAGCATTCGACAATGCGATGCCAGTTGCGCAATCGCAATTTCAAAGAAGACAAGTGCAGAGTGCAGACGATGCCAACATCGATCAAGAAACTTGGATTTGGGGAAGAGGAAGGAACCATCAACAATAATGAGGGAGTGAACATAAAAACACCTAAGGCCATCCATCCAGTGCACCTATCCAGTGACCTTAACTATTATTGACAGAAATGGTAAGTTGGCCAAAATGAAAATAAGTTGTATGCTTTAACTGTCAATACCAATTGTTTAACTCTGATTATGATATGTAAAAGAATACTTTTTAGAAAGTAATACAGACTTATAATACACGAAAATAAGTAATATTAATAAATGCATGTAATTCATGAAACACAATTAAATTAAGGTGTCCGTAGTTATGATAAATTCGACAATTGCCATGTAAAAGAATACTTTTTAGAAATCAATACAGTACTTGCGTATAGTATCAAAATTAATATTAATAAGTACGTTTAATTCATAAAATACAATTTAGGTGTCTTGTTCATATTGTATTATAGGCATATATCGATTTCTAAAAAAAGTATTTTTCCATGTAAAGAATACTTTTTAGCAATCAATTTAGGTGTCTATTTTAGAAATCAATATAAGCCTATAATACAAAATGAGCAATAGACGTCCTTATGATATATAAATTAATAATATTATTAAATAATGTAATTCATAAGATACAATTTATGTGTCCGTGTTTTTCATCAAATTCGACAAAATTGCCATTAAGTAAAAGACTACTTTTTCTAGAAATCAATACGGGCTTATATTACAAAAATCAATATTAATAAATACATTTAATTCATAAAATAGAACTCAGGTGTCTGTGTTTTTCGACAAATTCGACAATTGTGTCATGTAAAAATACTTTTTCAATAAATAAAATAGAATTTAGGTGTCTGTATTTTTCACAAAATTCGACAAAATTGCCATGTAAAAGAATACATCTTTAGAAATCAATACATCATTGCTTATAATACAAAAATTATTATTAGTAAATATATTTAAATTTAATTAATGCAATTGAATTAAGGTGTACATGTATGTAGTTTTCATTTCGCATTAAATGCATATATTGATTTCTAAAAATTACTCCCATCTGGCTGCAGTGAATATAAAAACCAATCTTGATGCTAGGACAAGAAAGTGCAGCTATCGCATTCTTGGTACTGATATACGATATTTCTTTAGGTTACTGGAATTCTGGTTAAGAAAGAGCAAAGAATCTTTGGCTTATCGATCAAGCTTCTTGTAGTTTGCATAGGTGGCACTCCAAAAAAAATTGACATTTCTGGAATTTCCATTCAAGTAGTATTTTTGCAACTGTAAGTATATGGTAAAATGTGCAATTCTTAACAAACAATTGTAGCATGTTTACGACTTTAAGGTGTGATAAAGACAAATTGGTACTACATGTCTTTTCTTCAAGCATTTGCTACTTTTCATATGGACATAAGGTAACTTCCAGATGGCAGCACCATAGCACTTCTTATAGGTAAGTCACAATTAGGAGTTGCCTAACCAGGACAAAGTTCATCCAAAGTTGCACAACTTTCCTTACAAGAAGTAAGTTATCTAAAAGTTGCTGAATGTACCTATTGTCTTTTACCATTAACTTTGGGTGTGGAACTCTTTCCATGAAACAAGATCCAATAAGGAAAGTTTCAAAATACTCTTATCTTTTTTTTCCCATGAACTTTGGGTGTGGAACTTTGATGGCCATGAAACAAGATCCAATAAGGAAAGTTACAAAATTCTGTTATGTTTTTTTCCCATGAACTTTGGATGTGGAACTCTGGTTGCCATGAAACATGATCCAATAAGGAAAGTTGCGTCATTCGCTTATCGCCTTTTTGCGATGAACTAAGAGTCCAATAAGTAAAGTTTCACAACTCACTAATAGGAAACTGATCTCAAGTCTCAATCAGTGGGCAACAAAGAAAATTTTGATTAAAAAACCATTTTAACAAACCCATACAACCCATACAAAACCCATACAAAAACCATTTTAATTTTAAACACTTTGAAGTTGGCTGCTAGTGCTGCCATGATGTTGCTTTCCAAAAGGGATCTACATGTAAATTTGCCTTTTAATTGTGTGTTGTATTTGCTATTTGCAGAATTAAATATGAAAAGTTTGTATTCATTTTTGTTCATACAGACATCTACCACTATGAAGAGAACAGTGTACTGCACATGTTCATTTGCCTTGTATGAGAAGGATTCAAGCAATCAATTGACTATAATTATTAGGACAATCTGATAATTGTCTCCTGTCTGTACCACCTTGACCTTCTCTCCAAACAATTCCTAGAACTGTTTTGAAATGCTTCACCGCCCACACAAACAGATAATACTTATATATGGAATCACTCAGGAATTTCGGATGGAGTTATCTGCCAATGATCTGCCATCAACACGTAAATCAGCAAAAGACATCGAAGCTAGTACATATCCAAAAACACTGTTACTCTCCATGTCACTTTGTCAAAAAGATTACTGCTCGTTGTTATCTAGTTACGACAGCATTATTCCCAGATATGGCGCCATTGCGGAATCCAGGGAGGAGCAAGGGGCCCCGACTTATGACTATGCAAGCACTGTCTCTTATATAATCACATACAAGCATAGATAAGTGTCAGAGCATCAGACAATTTCACACAGACAGCCACATTTGTAACGATTTCACATCAGACTAAAGGCAAAACCCAGAGGCCAAAAAAAAAAGATAGAATAAGGAACATGTCACAAAGTGGAGATCCCGAGGTTCCTGTCTCTGATGGACCTGCAGAAGCATGGGTTCCAGGAGTGATTGGAACCATACCACAAGACTGGTTGGACTTTTTGGGTGTTGAAGCACATATGGTGGACGAGGAAACAAAACCCGTTCTTGAGATCCTACGAGACGCCCTAAGGGCTGTCCACAGCAAACGACTCAGGTACAATGATCAGGATAGCGTTCCAGATGCTGACCATATCCTTAACTGGATGTCATGCCCTCCTAGAAGCATAAAAGCCATCATTTTTCTGATGGAGCCTTTGGCCAAAGAAAAGAATTACAAGTCCACTGGCTATGCCTTGGGTGTGCAGCATAGGGGCGAGAATAGACCCAAGGACATTATGGGTGTTCCCACCATGAAAAACTTTCTCTACATTTTGAGTGATCTTCTTATTGGAAATAGAGAATGGGACATGAGCAAATACAACGAGGGGTTTGATCCAACAGCCCTCTCCGAGACAGGCATCCTGTTTTTAAACACCTTGCTCACCAAGCCATCCAAGAGAACAACAGAATCAGACTTTGATGAGTGGGAAGATTTTTCTGAGGCCTTGTTGGGGGCGATCGGAAAGAACAAGGGGGTGGAGAAAATAGCTGTCATTCAGTTTTACAACAATGCCCGAACCCAGGATTTTCTGGAAAACAAAGCGGACATGTTTTCGGTATACCGACCCAGCTTCATGGATCAAGGTGCAGGTGGTCATCGACACTTGGGTTACTTTGATAAAGAAAATATAAAGACATTCGTGGAAGGACTTAGAAACCAGGCAGATTTTTGCGAGAAAATGACAGAAATTGCAAACGAAGTCATCTATGGCAATCGCTGTGTAATCCCGCCAAGTACTGAACATTAACACGTTTCTAAACCATGGAGTTGGCTATATTTTAAAAAGGTGTTTGGTGTAAATTTTTACTCTGACTTATTTGAATTGGATTGAGTTGAAGAGTTTTTCTTGAAGAATGAGATAATCATGTACATGTATTTAATATCTTAAACATTAGACAATTTAAGCATTATGTCAATACGTGATTCTGTACTTTTAAGCGTGGAAATAAACATCATGACGTAAACTGTACCATGGGACACACTGAGATATACTGTGTATAATTACAGAGGAAATTGTTCACACTGTATGTAACTACCGGTACATTGTTGATAAAAATCGATTGTTAAAATTAGGGAATATCATCAAGCACATCATCCGTGCATTGCACTTTTAAGTTGTTTTCTTTGTGAAAACCGATGTGTAGCTAATAAAATTACGCCTTGTAAGTGGAATTTCGCACCATTTGCGTCATGTTCTTTAAAAATATGCTGGGGTTGTATTTTTACCATCAAGTTTTTATTTTTATTTACATTCAAGTCTCTAACAAGTAGGATACAACTGGACATATTCTTGTTTGTATTTTATTATTCAGCTGAACAAAGGCTATACATTAGCCTGTAAGACAACCGCTAAACAGAATTTTTGACTGAGTTCAATATAAAACCCAAACACTAAAAGAGTTCAATTTTGTGAAATCAAGTTCACTAACCGACGTTTGACATTCCAGTCATCTTATCGACAACTTGTCTTTTAAATGCGGTAATAAGGGTAATTTAACTTGGAATGATGCCGCATGCATGCATGGGTACAGTTAGGAATGAATATTCATGAATTTAATTAGTTCTTATAATTACTAGTGTAATATCCTTTAAATCTTCCAACCTATCAAAAAGCCATAAAACTGGAAACAAATTCCGAAAAACTGAAATCATTTCCCAATCCATGCTTTTAGTGCTACAGTTAAATGTCGGATAGTTGTTTGGCAAAATCTACAGTATTCAAGCACCAAGGCACTATGGGATCAAATGAGTATGGACTACTTAAAAATGATGCCAAGATATTTGACTTAAATAAATAAAATAAAATAAAATAAAAATAAAGTGCTGCCTATACAGTCCCAACAATCCCAAGTAGTATCTTAACCTTGTCTTAATCAAAATATTTATTTATCTTGACCAGAAGTGTACAGTATCCATGCAACAAAGTTGTTCTAAACTGTGACGCCTTAGGGATACTTTGTTGTATATACAGTACATGTAGCTACCATAGGAACCATGGTGAAGGCGTATTGTTTGGTTTCGACAGTTTGTGCTTGTATAATGCAAAGCATGGTAGTGTGCTATGATGAGAATATTGTCTGCCGAGTTGTAAATGGTTCTAAACACACTGATTATTATTTTATTGGTAATTCTGTAAGTCATCTGATGAAGCTTGCAAACTATGCACATTTACACGTACATGTACAGTCAGTCACCTGTCAGCCAGCACGCAGACAGCAAGTTTAGTTCCAATTTGACACAAGATTGAAGGCAAAAAAAAAAGAAAACATTGGCAATAAGGAGGAACATAGAATATGACAACAGGTGGAGATTCCAAAGTCCATATCTCTGATGGAGCAGCAGAAGCATGGGTTGCAGGAGCAATGTGAGCCATGCCAAAAGACTGGAAGGAATTCATGATTGACGAGACACTTAAAGTGGAGGACAAAACCGTTCTTGAGCCTACAGAAAGTCTATAGCATGTATTTTGGGGACAGTAAATGATGTAACCACGGTGACCATAGCGTTTCAGATGCTGACTAAATCATGCCTTCCTTGGTCATCATTCTGTTGATGGAACCAGCGTTGCTCACAGTTTGCAGTTTACATACTTTAGCAATACATTTAGTCATTGTTTACTATAGCCCTTATATATTTTTCCACTGGGTACATTTAAAACTAGTTAATAAATAGGGTAATTTTATCAAGAATTAAGGCATTTAATGAGTGCAATGCACTCACTTATGGTTGTCATGTGGACGATACCTGTGTAAGCATCAAGCTTTAGGTAGCAAATAAAATTAAAAATGGGCATCGCAATTATGCTCTTTTGTACATGTATATTTTTAAATTGTATGTGATGTTTCCCATTTTGGCATGTTTTATCACCGGTTGTTAAAAATCAAGCATTCTATAGTTGTGTACTTGGACAGTATGAAGCGAATGAATAATTTACATTTAATTTTCACATCTCACTGAACATCCAACGTAGTCAGTATTGAGAAACAGCTCAAAGTTGTTTGAACTCTGAGTTATGATAAAATCTAAACCCTGGATGAGCTTATTATGGAAAATCACGTTATCTCATCGACGTTTGACTTTTTTAGAACATCTAATCCACAACTTAGCCTTAAATATGTTAGTGAGTTACGAACACTCTTAATGCTTAAAATATGTCCCAGCTTATCAATATACTGTACATGTAGTAAAGCGATTGGTGATTGGAAACAAAATGATAAACAGTAACGTGAAAATTGTTTCTAAATTTCACATTTCAGTTCGCTGTTGGACACTGGACAGCAATTTGGCAATATCTGCTTACGAATCAAGTCGTAAAGTGCGACATGTAATACGAGTATTTCACCAATACTAGGAAAGCTATAGACATCTTGGACGTCATCTTGACCTGCTAAAAAAATCCTTCAATTTTTTGCTGATCATCGTTATTGGCTAAATAATACATGATTAACCTAACATAAGCTAACATTTAATGGGAATATCGACATCCATTAGCATTCACATTAAAAAGTCTGGACTTTTTTTAAAACTTGTCTAGGTCTAGGAGGATTTGAACACCAACTATAGTATTCACACTAAAAAAGTGGAATTTTTAAAAACCTGTCGTCTATTACTTTGATGATACTGACGTTTTTATGTACGAGCTGTATTTTCGAGTTGAGGGTTTTAATTATCCGAAGCTCTCCTTACTGGAGAAAAAAACATTTTTCCAATGTTTTTTTAGCGGTTCTTATCACTTTGTTCACGGGCACACATCAAAAAAGGTAATCACGAGGAAAAAGATAACTACCATACAAAACCACACGTACGCCAAAAGATCAATACCAAGGCCCGAAATCACCATGACATCATTGATAAAGGATAACAGTGGTCAGCATTTAAAGGTTCAGATAGTAACCGGCACCGTATACTGGTAGCAGTTTTGGATTTTCAATATGGCACAAGCACAACATCCTCAGAACCCACAAAGATCAAGAATTATCGACACCATGATGTGGAACATCCCGCAAGAATGGAAGTATATTTTAGACAATGGATACCATTATGAAACATTGAGGGACACATTGGAATATGCTTACGAAAAGCACACCAGCAATGGTGTGTGGCAAGGAGTTCCCAGTGCTGACAGAATCTTCAGCTGGATGACGTGTCCTCCAAGAAACGTCAGGTCCATCATCTTGCTGATGGAGCCCAAGTACTCTGACCCTAACGCGGCTTATGGATCAACCGGCTATGCCTTAGGAGTGCAACGCCAACGTCATGACAAAGGTAACATTTCTGAAGTCACCACATTGTGGAATTGGTTCAAAATTCTGCACAAGTTCAGGTTTGATGCCAGCTGGAACTACCAAGCCGAAGTCAAGATGACCGGTAAATATGACACCGGATTCAATCCACGGCCGCTTTCAGAACAAGGGATTATGTTCTTGAATTCAGCCTTCACCAAAGGGTCTGATGAAAAAGCCAGAGATCTGCAACTCTGGTGGCCATTTCTGGAGGCCATTTTGGATAACATCGAGCCAGCAGCATGGACAGGAACCATTGCTGTTATCCAGTTGTACAACAATAGGGTTCTCCAGGAGTACTTCGAAAGTCACCGAGACAAGTACTCGACCTATCGACCAGACTTTATGACACTAAATTGGGATGGGCAAGCACAAAGGTCAAACGGCCCATGTCACATAAATCGCTTTGAAGAAGACCACATCAATGCTTTTGTTGCAGGAGTAACACAAAAGGTGGCGCATCGGCGCATCATGAAGCTGATCGCGGATGAGGTCATCGATGGCTTCCAGTGCATCCAACAAAAACATTAACTGAAGAAAAAGCCTCGGGTTGTAGAATCGCAGTGATGATGAAGACAAGGACATTACCAATGTGACCATCCGGCCACCATGCTAAACCATAGTGGATGATCATATATGCAACGGTCCATGAGCTACGTACAACAAATGGTTAAACCCTTCTGTCCTCTATAAAACAGGGAATGTTTCCACTCCTTGATGTTCGGAAATTGCATTTCTGATCATCAAGGTGTGGAAACATTTGTTGAGGCCTTGTACAATGTACTGCAAACAATGATAAAACCAACACTTTATGGAAAGCATGACGTTCAGGCATGTTTACGGTTTACCGACCAACCTCGATAGACCAAATTAACACCTGGCTTATTGTGACCAAATTAACATTAATATCTTTGTGCGTGGATTAAAAGTCCAGCCCAGTTTGCAACATCTGAACACCATGACAGCAGCTGAATGGAAACGAAGTCATCTTTGATGACCGGTGCATGTTCCGCTTAGTACGGAACACTAAACGTTTCTAAACCACGGAGTTAGCTGTTTCTGTTGCTATAATTTCCTTATATGTGAAAAATCGGAAAATCGTACATTTAACAACTCAGGAATTCGATAACTTAGAAATTTTGTAAATATGAGATTATGTAATTTTAATAAAAAAGAGCATGGAAATAAAGCTATCTGATGAAGTAAAATCTATTCACTTTACCATTACCTACACCTTGATCCTACCGTGTGGGTGGGGACCTTAATTACAAAAAAATCAAATTTTAAAACGGGAAAATAATGTATATTTGGAGAAATTGTGAAAAAAAATCAGGTATATTCATGTGAAAAAAATTAAAAAATACAAGTATATAAAGGCCCCAGAACTCCTCATGCACAAATCTCATACCGTGAACACCTCAACACAACACCATAAGAACAATGACTGCAGACCCGCTATCAAACAGGTCTAGTAACTACATGTTTCATGCTATCATCACAATCTAAGCTTACAGGCTCTGAAATACCACCTACATGGCAACATAAACTATGTCCTGATCAAATTAACCTGCATGCCATACACGAATGACATACATTATGCCACAAGAAAGAATCATCTCCAATAGCACCAGGACCGTTGTGTTCTTTGGCACAAACATTGTGCATCGAAAAAGGTTTGTTTCACTTGTATAGAATGATGAATATTTGACATTTCTGCCCTTAATGATTACACTGACGTGTATGAGTAGTTTCGAACTGTTTTAATCTTATCACTGTTCACGTGTATATTGCAAACACGTATCAAAAGATTATGACAAGGAAAGTATGAAATAATATGACAAAACGAAAGTAAGTCAAAAGATCAAATGGACTAGGAATTGACGATTCAGACCATAACCATCACTATACCGGACCTGCTACAATTTAAGATGAACCAAGCACAAGACGACCAAAAATCAATAATTATTGACGACATTTTGTCGAAAATACCGCAAGAATGGAGTGATTTTCTCAAAACCAAGAACATTTATCAAAAATTGAGGACCTCTTTGGATGCGGCTTACACTAAATACTACAATGATGGGAATTGGCACGTAGCACCTAGCCATGATAGAATCTTCAACTGGATGGCATGTAATCCAAGAAACGTCAGGGCCATCATCTTGTTGATGGAGCCCATACCTGATGGCCCTGAAGAGAAATACATGTCAACAGGTTACGCCCTCGGAGTGCAGCGCAAACATCGTTATGAAGGCAACATTCTTGAAATCCGCACTATGTCGAAGTGGTTCAAGATTCTGCACATGTACAGGGATGAAGTCAGCTGGACAGACCAGGCAAAAGCCATGATGAAGCGAAAATACAATGACGAATTCAATCCAGGACCGCTTTCAGAAAAAGGAATTCTGTTCTTGAACGCTTCCTTGACGAAAGGGTTGAAAGGTACAACTGACAGGCGCATGTGGTGGCCGTTTCTGGAGGACTTGTTGGGAAACATGGAGCCTGCCGAAGGTGTGCATAAAATCGTTGTCATCCAGTTGTACAACAATAAGGATCTTCAGAAATTCTTCGAATCGCACAAAGACAAATACTCCACCTATCTGCCTGCCTTCATGAGAATAAATGGACAGGAATTTTGTCATGTTTCCGGCTTCAACGATAGGCAAATCGAGGAGTTTTATAAGGGAATAAAACAAGAGGATCACAGGTCCATCATGACCGAAATTGCGGAAGAGGTCATCAACGGTGACCGGCGTTAAATGCATGGTGACTACTAATTTCTGAAAACGAAACCGGAGTTTCCAGGATTTCCAGGTTCATGCATGCTATCATTTTCCAAAGATCAAAAAGGTTTTTTAATTATTAAATAATCTTTATGGTGGCATTTGTAGCCAAAGATATTTTATATAAACGATAAAAAGATAAGCTAGTGCTAAAGTGAAAAAAGAATATAGGAGATTTTAGAGTAAAACTACTGAAATGATGGATTTTAGCACACATTCTCATACGAAAATGTGTTAATATTAATAATATAGGAATGCCACTGGTGACATTTACAGAGACACAATATCCCAAACTATGAATTTTACACACTTTTATCAGTATTCCCACAGTTTTTGTATAAACAAAATCCCTCTACTTTCCCAGGTTTTCCAGGTGAAATTTTTTATATCCCTTTGATTTTTAGAAGTATCCCATCAACCGATATAATATAAAAAGTAATTGCCCTTTAACAGCCTATAAATTATGCTTTTAATCAATATGGTCATTGACTACTGTAAGCCGATAACTATTATATTTGAATAATAAAGGAATTCACAGAACAACGAAATATTAATGCACTTTTTAATTTGGATTTTTAATGGCATAATCGATGTACAGTATGTAATACCTTCTAGATTAAAATTTCAAATAAAAACCAGGAAATCCCTTGAATTGTTGAACAAATTTCAACATGCCCCTAACTTTCCAGGTTTCACCAGATATAAATTCCTTGACTTTCCCAGATTTTCCAGGATGCCAGGATTCCTGGTTCTGAAAGAACCCTGTTTTATACTAAAAGTATTCAGCGATACACTATCTATACCATTAATTGCTGGGTCACCTATGCACATTCTTCACATATGGAATTAACACAAGGCATTTATGTAGTTTAAAGGGTCCAAAATTAAGGAGAGGGGATGTGGTTGTGGAATTAAGGTGTTCTGGCAACTCATAAGGAACTGAGAGGGGTGTCATTGTATGATGTCACATAGGTAGTATGTCGATAAGATCATTCAGTACCTGCCTAAATTTAGCATGAAAAGTCAACGGTTAACAATGTGGTGAACAAATGGAAACATTCAGGTATAAGCAGTGCAAGAAAAGATCCTTGGCGAATTTAAGAAAAGACCCTTTGCAGAAATATTAACAACGAAAGGAATACCAACGACAATTTAAAACAAAAAAAGCATGATGGGAAAAGGTGGATATTTAAGATATTAGTTTTTGTGCATTGTGCTCATTTGTTTATGTACCCAGTGTCCCAACAATTAATGGTAGATTAATTGGCGAAATGTTTTGAAAAAACTCACTAATGATGGATTTTTAGCCCTTAATTCTTTAAAAACATTTAAGAATATTAATATTAAAGGTATGCTGTAGGCAAAATGTATGAAAAATACTGCACCACAAATATTTTACAGAAATATTAATAACGAAAGGAATACCAAGGACAATTTAAAAACACATGATCAACAATTCTGCAACTTTGTGTATTTTTCTTAAGAAATAGAGACAAACACAAATATTAAAGTGCTGATAATGAAAAATTCCACGTTCAAATTATTTGAAAGTAGTCATAATGATGAAATCGCGTAATCTTTTAGATAAAACATAAATAGGTGATTTGCTTGACTTTTTAAAATGGATACCACTTTTTTAAAATATACAGTATTGTAGACAGTAGCGTTCGTAAACGAAATTGATCGGAATAATATATTCATGCAAAGAAGTATTTATTTAATTTTACAATCAATCTGGCGAATAGATGATTTTAGTTTTTCATGAAATTATTAAATAGCCGCTCCCACTTATTATCTAAAATACGTCATTTATTTTCCTTATCTTATTGAATTTCACAATGATTTGCGATATGCCGATGGGGAAAGTAATGTTGAAGCCTAATTCAACATTTTCCTATTCTCTGAGTGCATGTACATGTATTAATCAATTTCTTAATATTCTTCTGCACTTTACAAGATTTTGACGCTCAATCCTAACCCATTATCCTTTACTAAGCTTTACTATTTCAAGGGCCAGACAAAACAGTCGACAGAAACCTGGTGCTTTTGAGAAATATTTTAGATGGATTTTCAGACTACTGTTGATTTTACAGCTTGAAACTTATCTCGCAAAATTTAATGGAATCTACATTGTAGTTCAGTTCACCAAAAAATCACATAACAGAAATAGCACAGTATGTCAGAAAACGCTTTTGATGTAATCAGGTCAACCATTTTAAGAAGCAGATTAAAACGTGTAAAGACGTTGACAAATTTATGAGTTGTTGAAGAGGTCATGAAGAGGAAATTAAGTTCGCGTCTTTGTTTGTGTAAAAGGCATTTGAGCAATTTTTGGGCCAAAACCCAATTTATGTCAAATAAAATAAAATGAGAATAAATTCAATTAAATACACAAGTCAGAAATCTGTCTAATACTACACTAGAGAATGATCCAATTTCGTTTGAATTTGATAAACTCCTCCCTTTTACAAAACTTAGATGACTAATGCCGGATTTAGGTCACAATTCGATGATAAAAAATAAATAATGATATTAATAATCAAAGAAAACCCCGTATAACATCGTTTTTTGACAATATTTACCAGAAATGATGGATTTCAAGACTATTTTGCATCACTCAGAAATAACCAAAAGAAATGTTGATAATTAAAAACCTATATATAAATGCAAAAAGATATTTTGTGGCCATATTGAAAATTAAAGAAATATTAATACATCTAAAAGGACATTTTGTTTAAAAACTCCCAGAAATAATGAAGGTTAGATGTGAAAGGGCAAATCCCGAAACAGTTTTTCAGATACACTAAAAAACGGAAACACTGATAGCAGTTTTTTTTAAATCACATCGCCAATAACGTATTTAAATATATTTTTGTAAAAACACTGACGAATCATTAATAATGAACACAGTAGGCGAAATTTTTTTCGTTTAAAAACAGACCACACATGATACCGTAGATTCATTCTATATTTCTAAACAAATTGGTTGAGTGAGGTGATGAATTCAGTCAAATCTACCCCACATTGTTTGGAAATCTCAACCATAATTAATGGAATCTAAATATATTTTGCGAAATGTTGATAATGAAAAAAACTATATCAACGCAAAAAATCTTTTTATGGACATTTTGCAAATTAAAGAAATATTATTGTGACCTAATAGGATATTTTGTTTAAAAACTACCAGAAATAATGAAGTTAGATGTGAAAGTACAAATCCCGAAATAGTGTTTGGACACTGGACAAAAAGCAGTTTTTTGAAAAATTAAATCATCAATTACGTATTTGAATGTATTTTTGTAAAAACACTGACGAATCATTAATAATGAACACAGTAGGCGAAATTTGTTTTGTTTAAATCCAGACGAAAAATGATAGATTCAGCCTATATTGCTAAACAAATTTGTACAGTGAGATGATGAATTCAGTCGAATCTACCCCACATTTTTTGAAAATCTACCTTAATTTCGGATTCTAAGTATATTTTGCGTTATTCAGAAATAGCAAATAGAATATCAGAGATTGGACAACAAATCAGCTTGCCATGCACTGCCAGTTGGGCATTTTGGCAAGGAAAGGCAATAGCAACAAATGCAAGTAAAGCCACATCTTTTTAAAATGCTGCATTTTCACAGCATTCAACTCTTAACTGTTGACATTTCAAAAGACAACAGTTCGGCAACATGCAAGGTCAAAGTTTCAAGTGGCCTGAAAGGTGCTACGCAACGGCAAATATGTACAGAATTGGCAACTTATCAGTTTCACCATGGCCAGTGTAGTGAAAACACTGGCAAAAAAGACAAAGATAGTGGGACATGGCATTAACCATTATAAAGATTACCAATGTTTGCGACGTGCAAGCGTGACCATAGTATCCACGCAATGAAAAGACAAAGGCAGCACGAATAATAAGCAATTAATCAATTTCGCCATTGCAGGCTTCTTCACAGAAACCTTCTGCCACAGCCATTCCCTTGCTTACCCCTGGCACCAGACAATGATAACAGGCCATAAAACGTGAATGCATTGCGAAAATTCTCCAAAACATGACAAAACCGAAACGCAATTGTTGTAAACTGGTCCAGATAAAGTGAGAAATAGCAAATATTTGAAAACGAGCTAGCAGGTGGGTGTCCGAGAGGAATGTCACAATTCAAGAAGCGCTTAAAAAGCAACCCCAGAGAAAAAACACACACACGGACGACAGAAGCCAGCAGCAGCAGTCAAAAAACCCAACCAGTGCCAGCATCGACACTTTAACCATGGCAGAAGTCGAGGTACAACAGAGCAGTGCTGAGATCCAGGTTGCGGAGGTGGATGAACCGCTGATCCAGAAGTCCAGCGTACAAGCCGAAGAACCCAAAGTCCAGAACCTGGAGTCAAAAGGTGAAGAACAGCAGAGCAATGAGCAAGACCAGAAACCTGAAGCAGAAGTCCAAGAACCCAAAAGCAGTGCTGATGACCAGACTTCCAAAGACCCGGAAGGCAGTGCCGTTGCGCAAGATGCGCAAGTCCCGCAAGCGGAAGCCGAAGACAGTGCCAGCAACCAGGCTGCAGCAGCAGTTGAAGCAGTCGACATCCAGAAGTCCAATGCTGAAGAAGAGCCCAAAAGCAGTTCTGAAAGCCAGGAATCCCAGGCAGGTCAAGAATCCAACAAGGAAGCCGATGTCCAGGCCCCTGCTGCAGAAGCTCAAGAACCGGAGAGCGGTGGTCATAAATAGACTTCCTCTGACACAAGATGGAGAGTTCAACACCAGAACTGGTAGCTAAATGTTTTTCACTAGTATGCTCAGCGCACCACGTCTTCCACAATGTAACATAAGAACATTCCAGACTTTCAAGAACATCCTCAAATTTGTGCGCCTGAAGTAATCAATGTGTGAGAAAAATCACTGAATAAATTTTTAAAAAATATGCTTGCTAATTTTCCGAACTAGTCTTGTCGTTTACTTGAAATCTTAATTGCAACGTTTAACAATGGCAGCAAGTTTAGGGCATCAATTTGCGAACACTCGACTTTCGAGAATGTAAATTAATGATAAACTTAATTCTTGTACATTTTATAAATTTTCGAGTAAGAACTTAAAATCTTCAACTGTTCGTTCTTAACCGGTAACCTGGAACATGAGTGTTTCGTTCAAGAGGTGCGAAAATAGGCCAACGTTAAAAATCCCACAAACACACAAAAACAAGGTGTGAAGTTATACATGTATTTGGGAAAATTTCAGATAAACTTAGTTCTTGTACATGTACATTTTATCAATTATCGAGTAAGAACAAAAAATCCTCAACTGTTCATTCTTAACCGGTAACCTGGAACATGGGTGTTACGTTCAAGAACAAGGTGTAAAGTTATACAGTATATGTATTTGGGTAAATTTCATCTACAGTACACAACATTTAACATAATTGAGGCTGATCTGCAAGGATTGGTGGCGCACAGAGGTATGCTGGGACCTGATTTGCAAATAAAGTACTTGTAGAAAGTGGTGCTCATTTACAATTTTTTTAAACTTTTGGCAAAGCCCAATAATAGTAATCAAATTGCTGGTTACTTATTATAAAACTAGTAGCAAAATATCTTTTAACGTTAAACAAATTATATTGATAACCATCAAAATGGCGTCCTCAAGTTACGTGTGTATCCTTACAGGCAAACAAAGTGGAGCCCATTTAGAATTTCTTTAAAAGTTTGGCTAAGCCCTATATCGATAATCAAATTGGTTACTTGTTAAAAACATGTAACAAAATACAGGATTCCCTAAAAATAATGGTGCAGTTTTTACGTTAATGACTTAAAAACTAAACTGTATTTAGTTTTAATTATTTTTTTTATCGTAAACCGTACTTATGTAAATTTCATATGCAAAACATGAGACAACTAAAGAAGGCGTTTTCTACGAGCATGAGCTGAAGTTACAGCATGTAGCTACGTATCTATGTTTACCATTTGTAAACCTTGATCGTACAACAAACTGTGACAATATGGAACTATTCTGTTGCAAAAAACCTATACAGGGCGCGTCGCCATTTCTGACGCTTATCAAAAATGGTGCAGTTATTATTTGGCATCATTGATTAACTTGTGTATTTAAGGTAAAAGACAGATAAGAGCTTCAAATTGCGAATTACGCAACAATAAAGAAACTTCTCGATTGATGGCGTCAAATAATAGCAAAGTTAAACTGATATGGCAGGCACCAGCATACATGTAGCAACGTAGTGTGCCATTGGAATTGCACTTCGCCAATCCACACTCGATAAGTTGGTTTTGCCATACAAATTAAAATAATTTAAGCGAAATACTGGTCGATCAAAACTGTACCATTATTTTCTATTTTCGGAAACCCTGTATATTTTAACGTTGAACATATCATGTTGATAACCATGAAAATGGCGCCCCCAAATTAAATGTACGTCACTGACGTGTATCAGTTGTAAACATGATTATGCCATCTAACCATTCTCAAACGTTAATAACTAATTTCGCTGATAATGCAGGCAAACAGGACCTGAAGAAAGTTAACAGAAGCTTTTGCCTGAAGTAGTCATTGAACTTGTCAAGGGATAAAAATGGTTATTAATTAAAAGAAATGACATTGTCTAGGCCTTAATTCACTTAACAAAAATGCTAACTAAGCAGCTTCTAAAATAAATATATGTCACTTCTTGCAAATACATGACATCTAGTTAGTTTGGCAAGTCGTCAATAATCCGACACCAAAGGTTACCTTAGGTTATCTATGTTTACCATTTGTAAACCGTGATCGTACAACAAACTGTGACAATATGGAACTAGTCTGTTGCAAAAAACCTATACAGGGCGCGTAGCCTTTTCTGACGCTTATCAAAAATGGTGCAGTTATTATTTGTCATCAGTGATTCACCTGTGTATTTAAGGTAAACGAACTGATAAGAACTTCAAATCGCGAATTACGCAACAATAAAGAAACTTCTCGATTGATGGCGTCAAATAATAGCAAAGTTAAACTGATATGGCACCAGCATACATGTAGCTACATTTTTCACCATACAGGGTGATCATAAAGCTCCACCCTTTGGTTTTCCCATTCAAGTCAGTTTCTGCTGAGCATAAATCACCAGTATCATTGATACCAAACTTGCATGGGCGCAATACACACTGGACTTTTCACACACATGTCTGTGGCTGTTCAATGTACATGAGAGTCTGTCAGAAAACGAAAACAGATCCTCCTATTAAAATTGGCATAGCCCTGGTCATATCATTGTCACTTATCATATCTCGTTTCATTCGTCATACATCAGTCAACATAATTGACAGTGAAGTTAGCAGATCTGCCACAGAAAACGTAAGTATATCATAAAATTGTCTCCAAATAGGATCTCATTACTTTAGGAAAAATTCTGTCAAAAGAATGAGTTAAATTTCACAGGGTTCCCATATTTTTTGAGAACGAAATTCCCTGACTTTCCAGGCTTTTCCAGGTCATTTTTGAATTTTTCCATGCCCATGAAAAATCAACATTTCATTACTATACTTTATTTTTATTGTTACTTGAACTACCATATTATTGATATGGATGTCACTTTGGCAAAACTTGCAAAATGCAGTAATATCGTTTTTAGAATACCGTTTTTAGCCAGTCTTAGAAATCCATATCAATTAGCCAGGATTGTTGGAAATAGCTCCGCTGAGAAAACTATTTAGATGAATTCCCTATGCATAAGTTTGGTGCTTTCACACAGCTACTTGGAGAGGTTTTAAAGTTAAATATTTTAAACTAATTTGTTTTTAATCTTTTGAAATCATGATTTAACAAGTTTATGGGCATATTTTTGTCAGTATAATATTGATCATAAAAATTATAGGTCAAGTTTCCAGGTCTTTTCCCTGACTTTCTTAAATTCCTTCAAGGTTTATCCAGGTTGTGGGAACACTGTTACCTGAAATTCAAACTTTCTAAAGCTGCATTGGAAATTGTATTGCCTGGACTACAGAACTAAGTATTTGGACCAATAAATAGTCCCATACGGAAGATAAGTAGGATTGCAGGAGATCCAAAATTACAAATAGATTTTCAAATAGATTACAAATAGATTTTCAGAAAAGCTTTTGAACACGAAGTGTTGTTAACAATTTAGTGAACTTCCATATACAGTATGTGTGGCTTTCATGGTCTTGTCCGGTATCCAGAAAGTGGTTGGCTAAATATTGTTCCCATGAAAGTTGCTCGTCAACAATCATTCCCGACAGGTGTTCGCTTAAGTTAGGTTAGGCATATCAGGTTGAGGATACAAGTATGGAATCTTTAGTAGTTATGGCAGGACGGCAGCAGATGGCGCTTTAACCGTTTTGGGCTGTATTGTGCAATATACAGGGTGTTCTGTCTAGTCAGTGCCCAACGAAATAAAATTATATGTCAGAAACCGCTGCAGATAGGATCCTAGTGTGAATTAGAAAGTTGTAGAGCGACGCCTAATTAGTCTACTTTAAGGTGGTTTAAAATATTTCTGAACGAGTCACAGCGAACTAGAATTTCAACAGCAACAGGTTGCATTTCGTTGGGCACTGACTAAACAGAACACCCAGTATAAACAAACAAAAAATGACAACCTAAGTATTTAGCAAAATAGCCTATTCAGCCTCTCGTGCCCTGGCATTATTTCTAATATTTCAAAATGCTCTGAATTACTTTGTAACAGCATGCAATTATTATTAATCCGTAGAAAATTCTGCTTACCAGGAATTTCGGTCTACTCGAACAGAAAAAATAACAATGAAGTTCACAGAAATTCACTTGGCTTACCTAGAAAAAAAAACGATGTTTAGAAACTTTGAAAAATAGTTCAGATTCTTCACAACATCACATGCACCGATATTTGAGAATAGCAAACACGTATTAAAATTGTTCATGGAAACAAAATTATGGCAGAAAACACATTACTGATGTACAAACCAAGTTAGCAAAAAAACCATATCATAATTGGATCAAAGATGCTTCAGAAAAGAGACTTTCTGCCTATGCCTATTACATAAAGTCAAAAAAGTGAATTTCAAAATTTCTTGGATGTTTTCCCTGTCTTCCAGCTGATTTTCACTGACTTAATGGACAAAATGTAAAACATTCCCCTTACCTACCCTGACCACATTTCATATTCCTGACTTTCCCTGACGATATGAGTGGTCGTTATAGAAAGGTTCCAAGTGTTAAACTTGTGCTGTACAAATAAAAACAGGACGTCCGGATATTCTGACCTCATGATCGTTTGTGAACCCTAACCCCCTTCCCCACCCACAGATATCATTTATGCACGGCCCCTAAGGTCTTGGTTCAAGTTAGTTGAATGATTTCTTGAGACCTGATCCAATCAAGGCAGATGCCGCATATTAATTTCAGCCCAAAGTGTTTTCTCAATACCTGGTCTGCCAGGTAGCACACCTATACGCACCCCGATACATGTGACGTCTTTTTTGGTAACTTTTTTGCAAATTATGACGACTTTTAAAAGATGTCTAAAGTAGAGGTCAATTTCTGGTCCGAAAATGACAAATTTTAAAAGACGTCCAAAATGTACATCATTTTCTGGTCGGCAAATGACGACTTTAAAAAAACCTAATTTTTTATCACAATTTTTCAATCACCTTCTTAAAAAAGACCATTTTCATAATATTTGATTAAGGTGAATTTAATCGTATTTCAAAACAAACAGCAAATATGCATAATCCAGCTAGGGTTCCCGTTCAAGTTCAATTTCTAAAGTCGATTTCCCTGACATTCCCTGACAACTTTTCAGTCATTTAATTCCCTGACATTATACATGAAAATTAAAAAAATAATAAGAAAAATAATTGATTTTACCTCAATTATTATAAAATATCTATAAAATCTACCTATAAATATCTATAAAAACTACTCGATTGACTGATGCAAACTATCTAAATTTCCCTGACATTCCCTGACACTTTTCCATTTCCCTGACAATTTTATTTCACTAACATTCCCTGACATTCCCAGACACTTTTCATTTCCCTGACATTCCCAGCCACTTTCATTTCCATAACATTCCCAGCCACTTTTTCATTTTCCTGACATTCCTTGATTTTCAAAATCCTAACCTGGGTGGATCCCATTGCAGTTTTTCGCCTTTTCAGGCAAGGCACACGTTAGGAAGATTCACTATACTTAACTCCTCTACCTGCTAAAGTTTAGATTAGGTTAAGCATGCAATTGACATAGGCGTAGGCCTGCAACTATCTGGGGAAAATAACATAAGGTCCACATAACTTAAGTTAATGCCTAGATCGGTTATGTGGGCTGGTCTCACATCCAACATAAATGCACATTAATTATAACAGGAAAACTAAGGAGTACATGGTAATTTACATAATGATAGAAGCGTTTTTTTCTGGAAATGTTTAGAGAAAAACAATTCTGACTGCCACACTTCAAAATGTCAGTGAGCAGCAATATGAATTACATCGAGTGGGATAAGAAAGTTCGAGAATCCATCGCTGAGGACTGGTTGAAGTTAATAGAGGAGAACAACTCGCTCGGAAAAACTTTCAGCGAGATCCTCAAGTCATTGTATACGAAGTACAAGCCACAGCAGGACGGCAGTTGGTCAGCCAGCCCCAGGTGGGGGGACATGTTCAACTGGACATCGTGCCCCCTGGAAGGGGTACGTGCAGTCATCCTGTTGAAGCGGCCAATTTTGGGTTCCGATTTTGAGAGCACTGGTTACGGTGCAGGAGTGCAGCTAAAATCAGGCCTTAAAAATGGTCAGCGAATTTCTGAGATCGGCACGGTGTGGTCCATGCTTGAGGTGGCCCGCCAGTGTCTCCAGCACCCAGATGATGACCTTGAAGACCTGGTGGAGAGTAAGTACCAGAATGGCTTCAACCCCAAATACCTGTCTCAGCGCGGCATTCTCTTCCTGAACGTGGCGCTGACCACTGGTCATAGCGACCATAGGGATTACGAGAACAGTGATATGTATCTGTGGCAGACATTCACTTTGGGGCTCTTGAATGCGATACAAGGGACGAACATCCCACTGTTTCAATGGTACATCACCAAAGTTATCAGAAGCAAGCTGTCCAATTGGAAAAGCAATGGCAAGTTCATGGTGTCCAAGCCGAAAATCTTGGATTTAGGGGATGGACCCCACAAGCATATCTGCTATTTCGAGGACGATCAGCTCATGGACTACGCCGATGAACTGATGGCCAAGAAGAAGTACCTTAAGCACAGGACCATTCTGGAAGAGATCTACAAGTCCATAGTTTGCGAGTCGAAGGTGCAGACTTATCCGGTAAAAAAAGAGTCCCACAGCAGCATTAAGAGGTAGGTTGGTGGTGGATGATGTTTACAGGCATTCGAGGTAATAAACCGTCCAATCATAAGTACATTAATCATGGTTCATGTATGTATCTTTATTGTATGTGATGCATTTGAATGTAAGTAACATTCACCATGCTTGGGTTAGGATCTGCCTTGGTTTCCATATTTTTTTTAAAAACCTGTTATGGTAGAACCTCCAAAGTTGACCACCTTTCCATCTTGACCAGCTACCTGTGTTGACCACAGCATATAAAATTTCAACGTCCTAGCCATGACGTATGGGACATGCATTTACCCCCACGTTTAACCCCTTTATAAGGGGAGCATTACAAATTACCCTTTTTAATTCTTAGTGGGAGTTACCAGCACCTAAGGTAGTTGCATGCAAAATTTCAAAACTCTACGCTTAGCGGTTATGACAACGGTTATAACATGGGAGGGCATTTATTCTCTTATTATCGAAATGTAAATTAAAGTTGATGACTGGTTTATAGATTAAGGGCCGTGGGCAATTCAATGGTAAAGTGACAGAAATAAGTTGTGTCGCCACAACAATTATAATTGTCTGAGACTGTTACACAATTTTTACAAAATAATTTCTACTGCTCTGTTACATGTACCACCGCATTAGAGGGGATACCATCATTGCTAAATTGAATTTCTTGTAGCTTAAGGCTACCATTTGCAAGAGAATTCCAAAGTCTGAAAATAGCACATTTCATGTTTTTTTTTCAATAATTTATTTTTACAGCGTACTAATAAGGTACTCATTTGATTTTAGAAATGCGGACATTGCAGGCTTAGGATATCAGAACATCAAGAGGACGAAGTAACAGTTTGCAGCAGAAACTGACTAGATGGACCACTGTACTGTCTTGATCATTCAAGACTGTTTAAGATCAGTGTCATTCCTGGTTAAAACATTTTTAACAAATGTTATATTTTATTAAATAGTTAATTGCCATTAGTGACTAATAATGCGTACCAAAAATAAAGTAGTAAGCCTAGATTGGTACAAATTGCGATCCGTTTACTGAAAGTTTAAGGTGCCAAGAATTCATACTCAAATTAATTTACTTATTATTGTGCGTGTTATTAAACGTCGATACCTGTAGTATGCAAAACTCAGTAAAACTGAAAAAAATATTCTATGCAATTATCATGATTTTGGTCCTAACCATATATTATGAAAATGGTCGTTTTTAACAAAGTACTTGAACATTTTTGACCAAAAAGGTATTGTACGTCTTTTAATATAAGCCATTTCCCGACCATAAAACTACGTCAATTTTGGTTAAAATGTCATTTTCCGACCAGAAAATGACGACTTTTAAAAGTCGTCATTTAAAAAAATTATGTACCGAAAAATACGTCACTTTTCGACGTGATGACATCCTCTGGGGAAAATGACGTATTTTTTGTTCGGTGTGCTACCTGGGAATACATGTAAGTCAGTCAGTCATCAGTAAAACGATCATAATACCCCTATGAACAAATTCCAATTGTGAGAGATTGTTGCTTGTACTATAGTACCATAAGTGCCATTGCCCAATAAACAATGTTCAAGTACCAACATGTCAGTGACCTTCTGCGACCTCTGAAGAAGGTAATTACCACATTTTTCATACGTTTTTAATTCACAAGGACCAAGGACGATGGCAGGTTCTAATCATGGAGGTGGTCGTCCCCCTAATGGAAGCCCTGGAGTAACGAATTTACTGACATTTCAGAGATCATCAGCACTGGCCCATATCGAAATTTCAGACGTGTATCTAAAATTATCGTAATGGTGTGAAACACAATTGCCCTACAGCAATTGAGGTGGCCAGTTAGTTATCTCTTCCTTCCGTGACGTCACGAAGTTCAATTCAATTCAATTCAATTCAACTCAGTACCCTACAGTCAGCAAATAAATGCCAAGTGGTAGGGGGGTCGTACC
>JAQGAF010002032.1:0-25568 GCA_034687865.1 Kryphioiulus occultus
GTAAGCACACTTATCCTAGCACCAGCGGATTGAACGTTATTTTGAGAGGCCCAGATATCTGGTCCACCCTGTATATAGTAACCTCCAACCAATCTGATTTTGGGCTATTTATATGTATTCATGGTGCAATGAAGCACCCAAAAAGATACTTGTTTGTTACCTTTTAGATTAGTACAAATGGTCCACACACCCCCGTACATGGGGACGAGGAAGACCGTGCGCACGTCCCTCTTCTCCCTGGTGATGGGCAGTTTCAGTTGTTTGTTGTCCATTTGATTTCTGGTGAAATGAGCTAGGGTAGACTGCATTTTCTGATGGTCAATGTTCTTGCCAGGTTGGATGCTGAGCCTGGCCACGTGGTCATCCATAAGCCACTCCACTCGCGTGCTGTTGTTGGCTATTTCCTTGACTCTGTCTCTGTCAAAGTCCACGTACTCCCAGTGGTCAGTCATGAGAGCGAGGACCATGAAGCCGCTGGCCGTAGCGGTCACTGCCAGAGTGACCGTCAGAAAAATGCACCTGGCGGAAATCTTGGAAGGACGGTAAACCTCATCGGGAGACATCTGGGTCCTAGTAGTTTCTGGGGACTAGGGTCGACCATAAATTCTGTTTCCGGAATTGCTGGTGTCTTGAGTTTATCGATTTCTGGCACGAATCACTTTATACAGTGCATTGGTCATCCTCCTGCGTGGCCTACGGGTTGCCCATCAATCAGCAAATTGCGAAAAAATTGCGAAAAACTGACGAAAATCAGCGTGTTTCGCTAGCTGACGTGCTGCGATATCGATTGACGAGATGCTTGCCTGAAAAATAATAAAAATTACTGAAACATTCCACAAAATTTCCGCGAAATTTCCAATTACAATACTGAATATTAATCAAGTTTTTGCCACTTTAGCAAAGATAGCAGATATATTTCCAGTTCTAACCAACGAAAATAATTTTTAAATTAACTTACCAGTACCTCAATAGTACATTATTAAGTGTCCGATTGCTCGAAATATTGTTTTCATCTTTCGTTCATTTTGTAATTTTTTTATTGTTTCCTTAGGACGCAATTTTGAATATTTAACATTGACTGTACATGTATATGGTAATTCCCATCTTACGTTTTTCAAGGTTATTCGTGTAAGGCAGTATTAACAAATCCTAAACTTGAAAAATAAGTAGTTTTGTTTCGAAAAGCTAATTAGCTATCAGCAGTCATTAATGACCTTATTAACCGAAATAACAATTTTGCAAAGTTTAGTTTAGCTTATAGGTTAGTAATTTTGGTGGCATATTTAAGTTGACCAATACCTTACATCCACATCTTCTTTCATGTTATAATTTATTTTCATTTGTCTGTAATTTTTTTACTCAGTACTCAATTTTGAACATTTAACATTGCCTGTATAAGGGTCTTCCCCAGCGTATGATATTCAAGAGTAGTAATGACAGGAAATAGGAACGGATATTAAACTTAAAAAATAGTTTTATTTCAGAAAATTAATTAGTAACCAGAAATCAATAATAAACTTATTTGCCAAAAATTACAATGTTGAGACATTTACACGTAGGTTACCTTAGGCTAGTCGATACAATTTCAAATTTTATATATAAGCAAAGTTTTGCCCTGTATATCAAAGAATGATAGCCATATTTAAGGTAATCCAGGACCCTAAATTAAACAGAGCAAACACATGTTTAAAAAAATAAACTTACCAGTACCTCAGGAGTACATTATTACGGGTGGGATTGCTGGAAATATTGTTTTCATCTTTCGTGCATTTTTAAATTTATTTTCATTTGATTGCTCAGGGCGCAATCTTGAACATTTAAACATTAACTGTATTAAGGACCTTCCCCAGCTTAAGTTGTTCAATATTAGTCATGCAAAGCAACAGGAACGAATCCGGCACTTAAACAAAAAGTAGTTTTGTTCCAGACACATAATTAGTGAACAGCAATAATCAATAACTAACCTTGTTAACCGAAAATTACAAAGTTGCAACATTTACTTTATCTTAGTGTAATTTTACATGTACACGTACCATACCGTAACTTGGCTGCCCCTAATAAGGGACAATCACTGGAAGCATCCTAGCTTAACAGTGAAGCCTGGCTTTACTTCAATCTTGTTATAGCAACATTTTGAGTATATAGCCAATACATATTTTCCTTAAATCAACTAATACTGTACACGCTTTGTAAAATGGCCCAATTTTAGTTGTTATTTTGTCTTGGTTGCCAATGGTTATGTTTGCTTTAATCTCTTGATTGCGCAAGCTCAGAATGACTCTGCTTTAATATCATTCATTATTTACTGTAAAGTCCTGTTCTAGTCTACGAGCCTCATGTCTGGAAATCGTTTTTTTTTTCATGAAAAATCTTGCCTTGAAAATTTCATTCGTCTATTGATTGCGTGTTTCTAGGCCATTAGGCTGCTTGGCTATCCATTAAATAGCCCCTAATTACAACCGTGAATAATGCCAAATATTGAAGTTCTCGTAGCCGTTTCGATGAACACGAAATCGGCAATAAAATAGCGATCAGGTTAATATTTTACGAATTTTCTCTGTACTATAAACCTTGAAGAGGGTCCATTAAGAGGAATCAATGAAAAACTAGCCGTCACACCCATCCAGCTGAGCGTCCCTTAATTACATTGAAAAACGTCAAAAACACAATTTATACTGCGGTTTTTGAACTACCAATATAATAATTACATACGAATGGTTGTTTTATTTGAGATACAATTGTACATTTGACGAGTGATTGGCATTTTACGCCATCTTGAAGAATCGTAATTGATGTTCTATTTGCAATATGGAACGTCTTCCTATTTGGAATCTCACGTTTTACGGTTGCCATGGTTGCCACGTGCACCGGCACGTCACTATTCGACCAATCAACGCGCGCTCTTGATAAGCGGCAAATTCAAAATCCAGAAAAAGAGAAGTTCGTTGCGCAGTTGGATCTAATAATAATTATATGTTTAAGTTAAAGTATTGTTTTTAAAGGATTTCCTTTCCAAGGATCTGTATGAAAAATTGCCTTGCACAATTTTAAAAATTGTTCCAAAATTCGTGAGGTTTAAATGAAGTAAGGTGTATTGTTAAGTGAATTGTTAAGTGAAAATTTATGATATTGAGAATGTATGAACCATTATTTTGGAAATTCACTAGGATGTCTAATCGTAGGAAAATTAAGTCCCATTAATTCATAGCACAAAATGTTTCACATTGTTTTATATCAATCTGATATTCGAGACACGGTATTTGGTATCTCTCTCCTTATTCAACATTTTTAACAATTATTTTCAAGTGTTTACTAATCAAGTTCAGTCTCCAAATTGTAGAATTTTTAGGTTTCATCCCCAGAAAACTGACGTTCAAGTATTATGTCCCCGCATAATTGTGATATTCAGATCCTCCTTCCCTTATATAGAAATGTCCGATTTGAGCGAAACTTTGCACACATTTTGAGCAAAAATAGATTTCAGTTACCCAAAAATAATTTTCTTAATAATTATGTTAGTGTATATAAACATTAACAAAGCTAGGTTTCATGCTTTGTGGAGTATTGAATCAACGCGAATGTATCGAATCAACTTTTAACAATTATGTAATTTACTAACAAAACTAAGATATTATTTGGCTGTAACTCGGAAAGTGACTTTTTAGCATCACTACGGACTGATGTTAAACCTATTTTTTATAAATGTCACGTGGTATTAACTAATTACATAATAATGCCCAGCACACTCCAGGTCTTTGTGAACTTCCAGATGTGATTGTTTAAATAAATTTCTATTTCAAAAAATTAAAAACGTCATTTGCAAAATTAATGACAAATGATGATCTTTAACCCAAAATGATGCCTTGTCATTATTTTGCCACCCCTCCCTTCGCTCTAAGATGATGACATAATACTTGATCGACCATAATACTTTGCATATTTTGCTGATTTTGCAAATAGTGTTCTCCCAAGATGAACAGTTCGGAAAGCGAAAATCATGCCGTTTATCTCGATTTTCAGAGCATTAAATCTAGGCACATGACTGTCAATGCAATAAATGGCACCTGACTCACACAAATTTTCTCAAACTTTTTAAATCAGCAATGTATGATGTCCCTGGATTCATGCTGGAAGTTTCTAAAGTCAGATTTAAACCCCTTCAGCGTTGAGGTCACGCAGAGATTATTAGTTTTCGATAGATCATAAGGCAAGTTCCCGAAAGATGGCAATTAAAACAATGGGAGAACGAGCAAATGTGTACTCACCGAATTTCGTGGCTGTTATCCAGTGTGCGTAGACGCAAATACGCCAGATTTAGGTTAATCGAAAGATCTTGGAGACAGAATGCACTACGATCTACAGACAGTTATACAGAGGCAACCTTGCTGCTACTTTCCGTACCTTGGCTCCATTGTAACAGATTGGAGCTAACCCATATTCCGTGTCTCTATAGCACACGTTGTCCCTGCTCAGCAATTCGCAGGTCTCTCCAAATTGGCTGAATTGGACGATGAGATTTTTCTGACTTTCATGATGTTGCAACTCTCGCCTTTCGCTTTGTGGCTCAACGTAGCCTGCAATTAGCCATGGTCGATTTTTCAGTTTTTTCTCAGATTGCTGCTGGCTCCGAAAAGGATTTTCTGGCTTTTCCCACATTCGTCCTCATGGTCGTTGAGCAGGATTCACAACGAGTGGTTTTCATGTAGCGATATCAAGTAGGCTCACATGGAGATTGTGTGCGAAATTCCAGCAGTGTGTTGTGTATCTATTGTGGGATCCTCGTTACTGGGCCTCTGGTGTATACACGCTCGCCATTAATATCGATTTTGAGATTGTGGTTGCTCAAGAAACATCCGCGGGCCCTACAAAGGTTTCATTGGCCTACATAATGCAGTCTGAAGTGGCATTTTGAGCGCTGCCAAACAACTTTGCATCTCTTTTGTGAGCCTGAATTGGGGAATTGACGAAGGAATGTGCCTGCTTCGACATGCAACACCCACATTTTCAAGTAATATGTCTATGATGGCTCGAAAAATAAACACCTGCCTTGCAACGATCAACGAGTTTTCTTTGCCTGAGTTTAAGAAAAAGTACGCAAATAATGTAGCGTGGTTCGATAATTGTTATTTGAGTAGTCCTGATTTTGAATTTGCCGCTCTGCACGCGCAAGCGCTGATTGGTCGAATTGAGTCACGTGCCCATGCGCGAGGAGGCGGCGCACGTGGCAACCATGGCAACCGTGGAACGTGAGATTACATTTTGGAAGACATTCGGTTGCGCAAAAAGTACTCAATTGCGTTTTTTCAAGAATTGCTTAAAATGCCAACCACTATAGTTGTATCTAAAGTAAAATCACTATTAGCAGGTAATTATTATATTGGTAGTTTCAAAAAGCAAATAGGTTGCATTGTAATTTTAGACTTTTTCAAATGCAATTTAGCGATGCCCAGTAAGCTGCAGTATCTAATTTGGAGCATTTAAACTGAAAGAAATATGCTTAGAAGATCGATAACAATGGCTTGAAAAGGCCGATATTTCCAAAGCATCTTCTCTTTTTTCAACTAGAATTAAACATTTTATATAAAAAATACAAGGACATAGTGATTTTATTGATCTCTTTTAAAAGTTTTATATATTTCTGAGAAATATATAATTAATGAACGGTATTATCGATTTACTCGCTTTGCGTAACTGATCGTTAAGTGGCTCCATAAGTTATTTCGCAAAACGTATATTTTAATATACCGGTATCTCACAATATTTTGAGGGGGAAAAAACTAGTAAAATTAACCGAAATTTGTGAAACCATATAGGCCTACCTGTAAATTGTTTCGAAATGGAAGAAAAACCTGATTAAATAATATTTGTGGAAAAATTTTGAAAATTAGGTAGGGATTGTCGTAGTGGCTATACCTACATGTACATTGAATGTAGAGTATTATTCAGAATACATTTGAAATACTGGTACATCAAACAATTTTGGGGATGAAGAAACTAGTAAAATTAATCAAAATTTCAGAAACCATATACATGTACATGTACCCGCATATTCTTTAGAAATTGAAGAAAAGGCTGATGAAATAATGTGATATTTGTGGAGAATTTTTTTTGCAATGGTACAAGAATTTCATATTATTCTGCAAATGTTGTATTACCTATGGTATTACTGCATCTGTTCATTCGCGTTTTAATTTATTTTTTGGTTTTATTGAATGGTCGGTACACTATAATTTAATTTATTTTTTTACTTTTTAGTATTCGGTACACTATAATAATAGTAATTTTTTCTCTCAATTAGGTTTGTATCATCTTGAGATTTTTTGTGAAGTTTGAGATTGGCGCAAAGGCTTCTGGGTAAAATTAGCTCGTGAAGCTACCGGCGCCATCTATCGACCTTTGCTGCAAGCTTCGTGCCGAATTTGAAAAATGGCGTCAGACGGTAGTCCTGAGAGCACTGTTGTGCTTCGAATGCTCGGAGATTTTAACAAGTTTTTAGCCAAGCCTTACGTGCGCAATAATCCCGTCGTGTCAAGCGATAGCGTTACTCAGCGCCTGAAATTCGATGAATCAACTATTAGCTTGGGTAACATTGGCACACCGAGGTTTGCCACCATTGACAAGATGACTCCTTCACGCTCTTTATCCGACTTGAATATCGAACGTAAGTACTCAAGCTTACTGCCTCCCACGGGTTTGAAATGTAGTCAACGAATATTGCAGTTAGATCAGCGTGCTAAGTGTTCATCCGTTTCAGCTCCTTCCAGAAAACGTCAAAGAGAAGCCGAGCTGATTTCCTCGAAAACCCAAGTGACGAGGTTGGGAAATAGGGTGTCCTTGCTGGAAACTACCAACAAATTGGCTAAGCTCGAATGTGATAATCAAATCGAAGCTATCCGACTGGAACATCAGGTTAGGTTTAGGATGCCTGTGGTACCGGCATTGCAGCGGTCTTCGGCATTTGCCAATGGGCGACATTATAAAGTTTGAACAGTTTTGACCCATTGACTTATTTCGTAAAAGTAACTTGAGTAATGAGCACCCAGTCTAACTATCTTTGCGGTGACACTTTACATTTTGCGTTTATCAAATCAGTCAAGCCTGCATGTGCGTGCTTGCATTCCTAAGATGGATCTATCTTGATGTGCATTCGATTGTTATGGCTGTGAGTTCAACACGGGACATTGTGAAACTAATTGGTTTCTTAACATATTTATCTGCAGGCAGATAGGCAGAAACTAGATGAAATGAGATCACAATTAACTCGGGCCATGGATAAAGAAGAAGAGATGATCACAGAGTTAAGGAATTTGAAGAAAACTATTAAAACTTTAACAACTGAATACGAAGAAAAAGTCAACGATTTACAGAAGGAGAAAAATGATTTAAAATCTGATCTTGAAGAGGTTTGCTATGTGCTCGATTTGTAGCTTTAGCATTTATTCGCCTCTTGTATATAGTTAACTAATGTTTTTAATCTTTTTAGCAAATTGCCCAGTTGAATGAAGCAGAATGCATGTTGGAAAGTGATTTACATAGGTAACGAGTAGTATCGGTGATCCTATTGCAAATATATTTATTTTAATTTCTATTTTGTATGAATTTTTTTTCGTTCTGTGTAATTGAAGGGCACAAATGGACAATAACGAATTGAAAAGTAAACTCAGAGTAGCTGAAGAACAGTTGGGACATTATGAAACGTAAATTTCAAGCTTGCCTTTGATTCATTAGATTCCACTCTTGTGTTTTCCATCTGTGTGTTTTTGCCGATAAACAATGGAAAGACTTCAAATTTGAAAATTAACTAAGGAAGTTTGTTTTTCAGAAATTCTGTTACTCTTGCTGCATACAATCAGGAAATGGAAAGGGCAGGTGAGGATTTGGAAGAAGCTCAAAGGAGAATTCGGGTAATTAATCATTTATTTTTGTGAAAGTACATCATACAAATCTTGAGTTTTCATTAAGCAACATTCTTATTTTTAGGAGTTGGAAGTTGAATTATCTAAAACAGAAGATGCGGGAATGCTGGTGAAAATTCTGCAAGGCCAGCTTAAAGACAAAGAGGAATTTGAGAAGGAAAATAAACTTTTAAAGGAGAGAAACACTCTTCTCTGGTAGGATGCTTTTATGATGTGTCAGTATGGATTTATCCAGATGTTTTTAAATGAAATTATTATTTACAGTAAGAGGGAGGAGAATATCATGTTATTAAATGAAAAACTCGAAAGTTCAAAGCAAACAATTGAAAGGCTCGAAAAGCAGGTTCATGCCATGCAAAACTATCAACTAGAAAACGAGGGCTTGCATCACAGGTTAGCCGCATGGGAGAAATTGTCATTTCTAGGCACAGACGTTCACAAGTAAGCATTTATAAACTCTTTATGAAGAATTAATGATGTTACAACAGAAACTTGATTATTTATGATATTTTTTAATGTTTCTTAGATCACCTCACAATGTGACCAAAGCTATCAGTGAATTACAGCAACAAAATATGCTTCTTTTGGAACAGGTTGGAGAGCTGACCAGCAAGTAAGCCAGTAAACAATTGCCAGTATTCCATCACTTTTAACTCTATTTTGATGTGGGTGACAAATTTACTTCTTAATGATTTTATATTAGCACCAATACTTTAAAGAAGGATAAACAAAAGCTCGAAGAAGAGCTTACCAAGCTTAATGCAAAAACCCAGGATGGTCAAATCACTTTGAAGCAGAATTCTGACCAAATAAGGCATTTGCAGAGGAAACTCCTGCTCGTCTCAAAGGTAGCTATCTCGTGTCCTTAAATTTTATTAGTCAAGATCATTTCCAAATTGGCGAGGTTATGTTCGTTTATTTTGTATTATATGAAGTAACCTATTGGTTCTTTCTTTGCATTGATTACCATATTCAGTAGGCACTAAGCTGATATTGTCGTTGCTGTGTAAATTTACGCTGAAATGTTTGCTTTTATTTTGTTGACAGGAAAGGGATATTAACCGTCAAATGTTGGACAGTTACACGAAGGAGGCTACTTTAGTTATGCCAGCACAAGGGAATAATAGAGTAAAGCAGTTAGAAGGGATCATAGATGGCTACAAGCTAACTATTGACAATTTAGAAGCTGAATTGAGTACAAGCCGCGAGCAGCTTAAAAAAATTGGATTTCAGACAGGGGTAAGTTATTACACGCATGAGTCTTTACTTTAAAATATGTTCCTTGACCTCGTAAAAGTCAAGAAATGGCACAAAATACTCAGGCAGTGGAAACTTTAAAATGTGTAGACTGAGGTCGAACAAGACAGACAGAAGATGCTATCCGAAATAAAACTACTGAAAGCTAAAGTTGCGGTGGCCGATGATAGGATCCTTCAACTTGAAGAAGAGAAAAAGGAGCTTGAGTTACGAATCGAATATGACAGACTCAAAGTAATTCATTATTTTAATATATATACATATTCCTTTCATAAATATAGATGCAAGTTAATTTAATTAAAGCGTACGTGTTATTGTGTGCAGGGAGAAATCAATCCGCTGAAAACTAGAGCAATTCACCTGTCCTCTAACCCTGTTGCCTGGGCTAGACAACAAAGGGCGAGCGAATTAGAAGCGGTCAAGAATGAAAACTTGTCCTTGAAGCAGAGACTGAAACTGCTGGAAGAAGCTGGGGAACCAATTGAGAATTTGACCATTACTGTAGAGGAAAGACTGAAGGAGGGACCCCCAGCCAAGGTGCTTGATGGTATGTATCTGTACAAAGTGCTGAAATAGTAACTTTTGGGAGAAAAAAAGATATTACTTGTTCTTAGACAAAGTATGGGACCAGAATTTTTTGCCTGAAAAATTATAATGGTTGAAGCATGCTTAGTTTAAAAAATGAGCATTGCGCTATTTATCTCTAACTCTAGATCTTCAAAAACAACTGGTTGCAGTCGAAGGCAAAAACAAACGAATGATGGAAGAGTTTAAAAAGATTAGTTCAGAATTTCGCGAGGTGACGTACACTTTGCTCGGTTACAACATTTCCCTTCCTTGTAGCGGGCAATTCAAACTTTCCAACATGTATGCTGAATCGCCCGATGATTACCTTCTGTTTGCGGTACGTGCACAATTTATTTTATAGGGAAATTGTTTCAGAGCAGCTTGTTTTCAACAGATATTGTCGTTTCCTTTCACCTCGTATTTTCTTTCGTATAGATCATTATTTTATCTTTTATTTTTAGAAAGCTGCAGACACTGGGGAATTGCAACTGCTAGAAACTCCATTTTCATCCATGATAAGTGAAAAAATTGAGCTGTATCTCCATAACCATCGTAGCATTCCAGCGTTTCTCAGCAATTTAACACTCGAACTTTTCAACTCTCAATCAAGCATATTTTCAGCCTCGACATGCCTTATTGACCAGAACACAAATTCAAGCTCCACTTTAAATTAAAGGAAAAGTTAGTTTATTGCGGCGTGGGAATTGAAGCCATCATGCTTCATTGAAAATTTGCGTGGCAGTCTTACAACAAAATCTTGATTAAATGTTGTGCTTGTTCAGAACTAAGGTTGATTGTTTCATTCATAAAACCGGATGTACCATAATCCATTGCATCGATTGACCATTTAGAAAATATTGAAACTGAAGAATTGCTGAAACATGTCGCCATGCCCAGTAGTATTCTGTAGTGCATTCTTAAGTTAATTCTAAATTGCTGCCTCTCTCGTTCTTTGTTAGACCTTTAAAATCATGTCCTTTTCCATATTTTACGACAGTACGATTGAATACTTTTCAATTTAAAAATCCAATTTAAATGTCCTGTTTTCTTGTGAAAAGTGTTGTTCAGCTGTGGTCAGGGGAATTTGTTTTAAAAGCCGGAACAGTTAGGACAGTAAACCCTGATTTACCTTTACAACTGAAGCTTAAACCATAGAGACGGAAATTTTACCTAAAGGCCTCCATAATGTATATCATTGGGGATGCTTTTTGACATGTAGATCAATAGGTTTGAATGCAATTTTAATGCTAAATAAATTTAAAAATTGCATCCTGGAAATATTTGGCAAGTACACAATTTCAAAGTGTGAATTAAAAATGGTATTCTCCAAAAAAGATTGCAGAAATGTGCTTTTTCTCTAATTATGTACTTGACAACGATAATAAAACAGGTAATATGATGCAATTTGTTTATTGTATTTATCATTAGAATTGCGTTCAAACATTCACATAATGTAGATAACTTCGTGTTTTAATTTCAATTCAATTCAACTCAGTACCCTACTATCAGTAACTGAATACCGTGTGGTAGGGTATTCAGTTACTGATAGTAGGGTTCATTGCATGATAATTTCATGATTGCATCGTATGGTTCAAAGTAAATGGCAGATCCTTATACTTTGAACCACACGATTTAGATGGCCCATATGGCGCTCTAGCGTCGGATGTTAAGGAATATGGAACGATATTTAAAATTCTCCAATCTTTAGAAAGTTTTACGAAAATTTTCCGGCATAATTCAAAATTGTATTAGATATTGGATGAGAATTTTAACCTGTGAATTAATGGATAATGATTCCGAGCAGTGTATGAATGTAAATATTTGAGATTGTATTAGTGCCATTTATTGGAGCAATGGACGATGTGCACAAACGGGAATCAACTGATATCAACATACGTATCCACTGACAATCTAATGAACATGCATCTGAGAAAATTGTATCACATTAAAATTCTTTGTGATCTTTGTGTAAAAGTAGGCAGCAGTGTCTTTAATATTCACAGAGTCGCGTTGACATCACACAGCGAAAAGTATTTCAATATGTTCGGAGACGCAGCAACGTCAGTATCTGAAATTTGCCTCGAAGGTGTTTCTCCTGAAGTTGTTGAGCGGGTGAGTTATTTTTTTCCTAGTTATTAATTGTTGATTATGCAATGTACGAGTACTGAAGGTCAATCTTTAATTTTCTCGTAGGTTTTGGAATACTTGTACACGTCTGACATTGACATCCGCGAGGATTCTGTAGACGATATCATGAGCATATGCGACCAGCTGGACTTGAAAATGCTGAAGGAAAAATGCGGCAAATTTCTTGAACATTTCAACGAGAAAAATGTTTTTCACTTCCTGCGATTAAGTAGGCGCCACGGACTGAAAAACCTGGCTAGAAAAATGCAAAATTTTGTAGCTGACAACATCGATGCCATTCGTCTTGACTCCCATTTCGGATTTCTTGATTTTGCGGATGTTCATGCCATATTGAGTAAGAATTAGTCATTATTTGCTTTCATTTCACTAACATGACTATGACTAACGAGGTTCACAATATTGCAAACGAAATCCACTGCATTTACATGCATGCACAAACTCCAATTTTGTATAAAGCTTCGGGTGACCTTGTTTAAATCGTAACGATTTTATTCAGAATCCGATACAGCCCATGATCGAATAAAGTCACAAAAGTTGCTTTTGAGAATTGGTGTCACATGGTTAAAGAGTGGCAAACCGAGTGATAATCGCCAGGCATTTGCCGCAAAAATATTTGAATGCATTGATTTCGAGAAGGTTCGTCCGAAGGAAATTTGTAAGCAAGTGAATGCAGTGCCATTCGTCTTGGATAACAGCGAATGCGTTACAATCCTAAGAAAGGCGTTTCGGTATGTTTGATCTTGCAAGAAAACGAAACATTGAAAATTTAACAATTTTATCATGTGACTAACGGTATTTCTTAAAGGCACCATGCATGTTTGACAAAGAATAATGGTAAGCACAGCATCAACACTGATACTAAAACTGATTCTGTTAATGTCACGAGTCCACTGAATGATGGTGGTCAGTCAATCGTGGTTATCGGGGGTGTTGGCGACACCGAAGAATGTTTAGAAGCTGGCGACCAAGTATTGAAATTCTCGATATCTTGCTCCAAATGGACCAAATTGCCTTCATTGCTATCAAAGCGCTCTGGGCATGGATCAGCCTTCATTAATGGGACTCTGTACGTTATAGGTGGGCATATTTGAGGAACTGAGGATATTTTCTTTGCATTATTTATGATGCCAGCAAAAATATTTCAGGTGGATATATTCATTTAACAAGTTCTTCTGTTCCTAAACCAACCGAAATGGTAGACTGCTATAATGAGGCGCTTGCATGCTGGCATTGCGTTTCATCCATGAATGTTAAGCGTGCTATGTTTGCAATAACTGCATTGGAAGATGGCCATATTTACGTTTTTGGCGGGGAAACTGAAGGGTACAGGTGAGATGTGCCAAAAAATTAAGCAATGCTAACAACATTGACTTGGATAAGTACCATTACAAAAGAAATGACATTTGAAACGATTAGGGGCCATCCATAAAGGACGTCCTGGAATTTTCATGGTTTTTTTTGTGCCCCCTTCCCCCAGGTCCTGTCTGATTTTCAAAAACACTTTCACGTTGTACAAAATACATAATAAGTGTATTAATTTTATTTTATTTATAACAGGGCAAAACAGACAAACAATTTTTACGAATTTGACATATTTTTACTTCAGGAAGCGCCAAGTCGTGTGTTTAGCTAACCATATTTTAAAACTTGGGAATTATTAATTAGTTTGAATACTGTATTGATGTTCTTTTCAAAATTTTATTGTATTGAAGCAATTTAAGTAGTAAAAACTGGGAAGAGCAGGCAAACGACAAATCAGATTGATAAGTTTAATATTACTAATTAAGGGAATGCCATAGGCGACTCTTCTGAAAACTTACTGGAAATAATGGATTTTCAACGTCCCTAACTTTTCCAAATTTTCACAATGATGGAAACGTTGCAGGCAATATTTTTGTTAAAACATTTGGTAAGTAGCCAAATACCGCTTGTATTACTTAGGAACGCCATAGGCGAATTTTTTAAACAAAATTCAGGAGAAATACTGGATTTTATTGGCGTTTTCATAAGAAATATTAGGGAAAGTGAACGATAATGAAAACGCTGTAGGCGAAGTTTTTATAAAAAGTCCAGTTGACGATCCGGACGTCCACCCCCCACCGTCCCAGGATGTCCTTTATGGATGGCCCCTTTGCGAATATTAATATGGCCGAATGTACCTATCTGAATTGCTGCTAATGCATATACATTAATTGTTGTGCAACTAATTCATAGGCCTACCGAATCGTGCGAATGTTATTCGGTGAAAACTGACCAGTGGACCACAGTCGTCTCTCTGTCTGTAGGCAGGATGGGTTGTTCTGCTTGTCAACACAATGGTTTGATTTATGTCGTTGGTGGAATACTCGAGGAAACCATATTGCCTTTAGTGGAATGCTACGATGTTGGTCTGAAAAGGTGAATGGCTATTTAAACCTTGCCAATTGAATTGTAATATTTTAGAAAATATTTGGCTGCGCTACAGAATAGTCCCTGCTGCTGCCCTGCCGCCAAACGCTATGAGAAAGTGGGCTTTTCCTAACGGCTCATAGGCTGACGGTGATTGCCTGCGATTAGGGGCTACTAACCAGAAATTACATTTATAGGTTAGGTTAGGATAAACCCAAGAAAAACACAAAGGATATACTGTACTTTACCTTATGCCCTACTCCAAATGTGCTCAAAATACATTTCAACTTCATTTAATGCACCACATTTACATGTAACTCCGCACAAAAATGCAATAGTCTAAACATATGCATTTTTTTATCTATTTCTTTTTGTATAAATCCTGTCCTGACCTAACATGAGTTGACCGTACCTGACCAGGCTACGAGCCGTTAGGTGAAGTCCACTTTCTCACTGTTTAGATCTTGCAACGGCCAGCAGCAGGGCATAATGTACAATACGGCCAACACACGAAAAACATAAAAGGATAAATGGCGATTTCTATGACATGTTTCGTGCACATTTGGAGCAGGGTTAAACAGTATAAATTTTGCATAATTATAAGTTTCCTGACATATTTCCATGAAAAAAACTAAGAATAGTATCCGGAAGATTTCTATAATACACTAAAGTAGAGTATATGCAGTTTTTTTCCTCATGAAAAAATGTCAGAAAACTTGTAATTATGCAATATTAATACTGATGGTAATTTTATAAATTAATATTGATTTAATTTCATCTTTCAATGAAAAAAATTAGATATACAGTACAATACTGTTTTTTTCATGGAAATATGTCAGGAAACTTGTAATTATGCAAAATTAATACTGATTGTCTTTCTGCTGTATATTTATTGATAGTCTAGACATCCATGACACTTTAAATTTGATTTTAATTTCCTTCTCTATGGATGATGGGTAGATGGAGCTCAAGATGTCCACTGCCCCATGGGAGGTGTTATGGGACCCTTGCCCAAAACTCACATTCCCTGGTTTACATTGGTGGAATTGGCACTGACAATTCGTCCTCGAAGTTTAGAAGCATGGCGACAATTTTTGAATACAACCCATTGCACAATTGTTGGGCTGAAAGAGCACGTCTGTCAAATGCACGCCATTTTTCGAGCACAGCTGTTGTAGGTATGCACTGTACATGCATGTGTGGGTTTTAATCGGCTTTGACCTTGGTTATCATTTTGTTGAACGTTTTAGATAGCTATCAATCCAGCACCAATGTTTTCTACAGACTCTATCCAAACTCATAATGTCGCAAATTAAATTGAATTTCTTTCGCACCCTACGTAGGTGACAAAGTTTACATCATAGGTGGATTTTCCACCGAATTTTGGGAATATTTCGCCGATGTCGTTTGCTTCAACGAAACAAATTGTCAAATGGACTTGACCTCGGTGGCTGCACTTCCTTTCGGATTAATGAAGGCTGCAGCTGTTGGAATTAACACGTCAATTAAGCCAAAGTTATAATTGGAAAACTCGTTTATGAAGGCATATGCTGATTACATGCTGTTGCCAATTTGCCATCAATGCCATGATATTATTTTGAGTCACTTTCTGATTCATGCTGTTGCCATCAATAGGGGGTGTCAATCCTAAAAAAATAATTGAAATTGACTAATTGGTGTGCGCATCCGCAAATCACTACCAAAACCGGTTTTTCAGGTTTTGGTAGCCATTGCTCACGCGCACATCAATTAGTCAAATTCAATTAACAATTATTTTTTAGGATTGACACCCCCTATTGATCCCCGAGTGACTGCATAAGCATTTTGAAATCTAATCAATATCTGATATAAAAAATTGTCGTCGAGGTGATGATCCATGAAAACCAAACGTTAATGGTACAGAAATTTCGCAGTTTTTTTCTTCATTTATTGTTATTTCTGAAAACTAATGATGCTCAAACTTTTCTATAGACTGCAAAGTGATCAAAATTTTATCTATTTTTTATTGAGAAATCAATATAAACATGGCAACAGTTGTAAAGCCCAAGCACGAACTACAGTTAGCAGTGTATAAAACAGAATTATTCCCGTCTAACAAAATGATTTGACCAAACAATCGAAAAGACTGTGAAGAAATCAATAATATGTTAGATTTCACTGAAATGTTTTGAATTGTAAACTATACATGTATCTGGCTTTTACACGAGAAAACTGTTGCCATGGGAGTTTTGCTACACAATTCGGGTCGAGTTTAAAACTTTGAAAGCTTAGGCCTACATGTACATGTATATTCCTATAAATCTGTAGTGATCTGTGTACAAGTTCAAGCTCGTTGGAAATTTATGCCTAAATGAGCACGTTTCTCATTTAGGCATAAATTTCTGGTGTACTTGCTGAGTCACACCTGCACGGTGAATAAATTTTACACGGCCATAGCAATAATAATAAACAAATAAAGAGAAACCCTTGATCAGAGCAATATAGCATTTCTTCTGGTGGGAAAATGGAAAAGCATTTATAGACGCTCATTTTATACTATAAAACTCGGCAACCAATTCTGTGCATATGCCAGTGAACTTTTTCCTCATGAACGTCAAGACTGAAAGCACAATCTGGGCGTTACAAAGGTTAGTTTCCAACTGCATGAAATATAATTATTCACAATGTTCTCCAAAAAATTCTCTTTTGAAAATATTAATATTCAAAAATAATTTATAAATATGTGCATAAAACATAAAAACTGTTTTGTAGAGAAAATTAAAAGCTTATTTAGAGAGAAAGAGAAATATGCTTAGAAATAAAAGGAAGTTTTTATGTGGAGTATCATTAGATTATAAGAATTATGCTTTATCAAACATAACTATATTTCCAATCGCAATCCAAATATAAGTTCCAGATAAGATAGCATTTAAACTAACACATTGTTGTATTTCTATATACAGTCGATAAATTTCAAAGTCCATTCGGTTTAGACGTGTATGCATCTCACCCAAATTACGGAATAATGCATTTGTGATAAGCCAGTTTGGCCTTCCCAGTTGTAACGCCAGCAGTATACCTACGCTAGAAAGGGATTAAAACTGTCACACGCAGGAAGCAGTAAGTGGTTTCGTGTGGATTTCATGCAAAATCTGCACTTTTGCAGCCTACTTTAACAAGTACGAGTGCACAGGCGCTATAATATGAAAACTACCATGTACAGATTATTGGTAAGTGGTTTCAAGTGGTTTTCATCATGCGGAATCGGCATTTTTCGATACTACTTAAATAAGAGTATACATGTGCCAGACGCGTACGAGTTGGTGCAAGCCATCAACGTTAGTCGGGATCTATAGGGTTTAGGCCATGGAATGGTGTAGCATCGACTTACGTCAATTTCACGATCCTTTTCTTTTTCTGTTTATAGCTATCGGAGCTCGCATTAGAATCCACCGCTAACTAACCAAGTCTGTTTCCCATGCACCTTGTCGGCATCTAGTCGTTGATGGAGCAAGACCTAAAATGATTCGACTAAATTCATTCTGCAATAAAATCACGCTGTCATGCATTGCCATTTTAACGGTATTATTTCTGTTCTACGCTAACATAAAATCGAACGATATATTGAATGTGGACAGACACTCAGAAGCGAGAGATCAAAAGCGCGATGGAAGTGAAACGAACCAGTACAAATCCTCCAGCAACGATATTAGAAACTTTACAGAAATAAAGTCAACAGGACCAGTATTTAATTCCAGTAATCAAATGAAGATGGGTAAGTTTTTTTCTCTCTTAGTCAGCATGTAGTTGTTAATTTGTTTGAAAACTGACATTTCAGATATTTCTTACAATGTACTGTCACTTCACTACTGAATACGACCAAATGAAAGCTGACTATGAAATTGTGGCATATTTGCAGTGACCGATGACAGTGTGGCGCATGGTTTACAGGAACAAGTGCGAATTCTCTGTTGGATAGCAGTGACAGAATCTACGGTTGAAAGAGCTGAAGTCATCAAACAAACGTGGGGGAGAAGATGCACCATATTACTACTAATTGGCGATGAGAGCACGAGCAAATTTAAAGACATTGTCACCATAGACGTTCCCAAGGGACGCAATAAGTTGTGGGATAAAACCAAAGAAGCATTTCGCTACGTTTACCAAAACTATTACGACAAGGTGGATTGGTTCTTGAAAGCAGATACGGATAGCTACTTTATCATGGAAAACCTGCGTTCCCTGCTCGCGCTACAAGATCCTGCCAAACCAGCTTACTTAGGATGCACCATTAAATTATATGTAAAAGAGGTGAGAGATAATGCCGATTCATCACTAATTTTACCAGGATTGCAAATATTCTTTCACGCAATGCACGCATAACTGAAGATCGACCCGTTTATTTAGTGTTTGGTGTTGGATTCGTGCCATTTATTTACTTTTTGAAAGTTTCACAACTGCTAAAATTAAAAAAATTATCAGTTTTCTCATATCAGAAATATAAAAAAAGTTGTTCACCACCTATATGTAAGACCCCAATTCCAGAATTTCTAACTAATTAATTTTGTCACTCTCTAGGGATATAACAGCGGTGGGGCCGGTTACGTGTTGAACAGAAAGTCTCTTCGCCTTTTTATCGACGAGGGTTTAAAAAACTCCAGGTGTGATACAGGATTCATGACAGACGAAGACGTCAGCATGGGTAAATGTTAATATTTTGTAAGAAACTGCTTCAAGCGAAACAATATTTTCTACCCTTTCAAACTTAATCCCTAACGCTTTGTATCTTAGGTTATTGCCTGGCTGAGGTGGGAGTGCTTCCAGGCGACCCTACAGACGAAAATGAGAAAAATCGCTTCTTCCCATTTGAACCTGCCGATCACGTGTCACCAGCTCCATACGGTGCCAATGGGTGGTATTGGAGGTCAACACATAAACCAGGAGACAAGGCAAGCATGGCTGGGGCATTTGATTCAAATATACATCGAAATAATATTAATTTTCGATTTACAGTATATTCAATAATTCTACTCTGAATAAATGACAGCGTGTATATCGACAACTGTAAATTAATGTTGAATTATTTAAAACGCTTACAGAATATCGAATGTTGCAGCGACACATGGATTTCCTTTCATTATGTGAGCCAACAACTGCTCTGGAATATGGAATTTTTAATTTATCATACCAAAATATTTGGAGTGACGAGCTCACTACAGAAAATGAATCGGGACGAAAACTGAAGAATTTCAATGTACAGAAGGACAGGCTAAAACATTTATTTTCATTTAATATACCGTTTAACGTTTTGGAATATACTGTAGGTACTACTAAAGGATGAATAAATTGGGTTGAGCGTGTCATTACCAGGGGGTTTTGACGCTTTTGCCTGTCTGTTCAAACGTGGAATGTTAAACACGAAGCATTGCTAACCTGAGACCTAATCCATGGCAAATAATAGGCCACATTGGTATAGACGCCAGGAATTTTGTCCAATGCGCATTTTATGCCCCAAGAAACGATTCCGATGATACGAAACACGCCATCTACTTCCAGGAAAAGCGGGCTTCCAGAGTCACCCTGGAAATAGGAGAAACGAAGAAAGATGAATTGTGTTCAGCTATTTACACCGAAATTTCTTTATTTCGATTTTTATTTGATTATTTTTGTTTTGAAAGTGGGCTTTTCTGACTCGCTTGGAGAAGTGTCCAAATACACAAAATCGTGAGATCCTATTTAATAAATTATCTACTTCATGAATTGTCCATGTCTAATTGCATATCCTCACTCAAACAATATTTTTACACAAACTTTTATTGTGAAAACTTAATTTTTATGATGTTGGGGGAAATTGAATGAATTGCTGCTGTGCATGTATATTGATAAAATATTTCTGAAATGTCATTCATGTACAAGTACAAAATTTGAAAGAGTGCTTACCTGGCATGCATCTTTGCCTTCTTTACCTCCAGCACAGATATTGTTTTCATCTACCTGCTTCTTACGTTGTGAGAATATTGCTTGGCATTTCTCAAGATCGAGAATTTGGACAGAGACCTCTCGCAGGGTCGAACTCATCGCACCATCTGTTGTGAAATTTATATGTATTTATTAAGTGTATTCATGACAGGCTGCACATCAATGTTGTTCTAATTCCACCATGACATAAGTTTATCATGACATTGTAATTACAACAATTGTGATTTTGTTACGAAAATTAAAAAAATACATTTCAATGTACAACTTAATTTCATGCAGCAACTTCAACAATGAGTTTACCTAGCTCTAAAAATTAATTGTCGACTCTCAATAAGTCGAATTCTGAAAATTTGAATTTTTTTTTATTTAAAACGACAAATTCTGGACTGGCTCTCAATCACCACAGACTTATGTACTTAAGACTTTACATAACGTGCCTTTGCATTCAAATTCTTACTTGTTAGTGGATTTTGTAAGTTAACATTTGTGTTGTCAAGAATATTTTCTATATTCTTTGGAAAAGCAATTTTTTTCAGCAATGTTGTTGTTTGTGGAAAAGATAATTTGCATGAGGTTTTTTAGTATTGTTAAATTATAGAGAACTGCATCATTTTTGAAAGAAAAATGTGAGGACCAAAACTTTTTCATGCACGAACTCAGTCGATTTATGTTTGGAGCATCTCACTTTATAAATTGCTCAAACATGTAAAATACTTTACGCTCTCAAGAGTTTATATTAGCGGTCAGAGCTCGTAGCACTTAACTGGTTATGGTAGTAAACCAGCTGTAAGCAACCCAATTTAGTCTAAAGGCAGTACATCGAGTTACCATTTTTATAAAATGGACTACAGATGATCTCTTGGCTCTACTACTGAATATTGCAAACTCCTTTTCATTATAAAATGTAGTACTAAATGCCCAAACAGCAAGTATTTTTAGTACCTGCATATTTCTGCACATGCCTTATTTGCATAACTGAAAACGTTCAAAATTCATATTAATAAATCGATTGATTGTTTGATCGCGTGCAGCGTAAGGCGTAATTTATGTTAGGCTTTCGTACGAAAGTATTTCTTTCATATTCAGCGCATGCTGCAAGTGCTTGATAAACTAATAGAGTAAATGTATTGGGAAATTTGAAGCTTATACATTTCGAAGTGTAGTTTAGGACGGCATAAGCGGCAACAACTAGCACAGTAGCTGCATTCGGCACATTTGAATAATCCGGACATTTTTAGCACACAGAACCCCTTGAAATCTTGCAATTTGCCAAAAGTTTTGGGAAGAAATCCAAGTTTTAGCTGTTTTCCGATTTAGCAACCAGGCACGTCGGAAATGTTTTGCCGAATGTCTACTAGTAAAAATATTATCAAGCAAAATAAAATGTTTTGTGCTTTTCCAAGAATAATACGCTTCCCTAAATGTAAAATTCAAATAATTTAGCGAAATAGAAACAAAGAAATACATACTATGTTTAAGTACTCCCCATCCAGCCACAATACCATACTGCCCAGCATAATTCTCCACTTTTTCTGGTAAACAAATTGGTTGGATCCGACTGCTAATTTCCACGGGGTTCCTCAGCCTAATTAAAGCAATATCGTTAAAACCAGAGCGGCTCTTGTTGTACTTCTGGTGGCTAAACGAGAAATATCATAATCAGAAAGAGGAACGCATTTTAATTGAAAGTATAAAAATGATTTTCCAGATTTAATCATAAATCCCACACGATAATTTCTTCTATTTGAAAGTTGCCATTTTGCTCTTCCCTAGAGGTCACCCCAAGAGTGACTCCAACATGGGGAATTAGTTGCGACCTGAAATAACACTTTGGATTAAAATTTGCTTAATCATACAGCAAACGTGTAAGTTTTCTACCAACATTTTGAAACAGTGAGCTGCAGTTAGAATGTGGCGATCATCGATCAAGGCACCCCCACAGTAGATGTTCCCAAAAACAGTAATACCAACCTAAAATGCATAAATCTCAACGTTTGACAATCTGTCAAATTATACAAGAAAGATTTTGGGATAAAGTGCTTACCAGCCATGGAAATTTTTGGATGTCGCTACGTTCACCGCCAACAATTCGTGAATGCAGTCGATCCGTTAATCCACATTCTAGGAAATGTAGAATTTTCACTAAGCTTACAATATCTACAGTATACATATATATATAACCATCTCAAAGGCTAAAAAGGGTTGAGCTTTTTTAGGTTGAGTGATTTTAAGTAGATATCTTCAGTATAATAAATTGTGGAGCATTTACTTTAGCTTCTTATTGACCCCAACACCAAAATAAAGTCAAATATTCAATGGCAAAATGCAAAAAAAAATTACTATTTCAGTTTTAAATCGGAAAACTTTGTAAAAATAGATACAAGCATTAATGAAAAGGGTTTCGATGTTCATATTAAAAGTATAATACATGTACCGCAGAATCGAGCTGTTGGTCCATCTGTTACAAAAATGGGTCAAAATTAGTGTATTGCAAAACGTATTTGGTATTCAAATAAAATCGCTGGTTTTCGTACCTCTTGAATCGTTTGCACTTTTGGTTGACTCGAACTTCTTGAAATTTACATAAAAAATAAGTTCAGAAAAAAGTTAATCTAAAACAGCAACGACATTGACGAAGTTTCTAAAACGCAAACATTCAGGAATGTTGCCAACTTTTAAGAAACAATGCAGGCAGATTGAATTTTCATGTAATCAAAATTAATTTACATGTCAAATTAAGTTACTGTGTTAACATATAATGTAAGCTTAGCCATCGCTCTCTTACTATGCTAACATTCCAGAAGTCAAATTCATCAAAAATATTCGTCTTACGGTATCCGGCGGCGTTGCTGGGTGCACGCCCAATGGTATGACCACAAAACAAATAAGAAGCGACAGGTAAACTTTCATTGTTTTTTTAGTAATGAGTCAAGCAAAAGTGCGTGTTCGCCGCCACTGTGTACTTTTGCTTTGACCAGAATGACAGCAATGGCGTCGAAAACCGAAATAGGGCAAAAAAAAAATGAAGGGCGAAAAACTTTTCAATAAGACACCAAATAGTTGACGTCATCAGCGACTGTTATTCATCTATGACAAGTTTTCATAAATGTGCACATGTGTTTGCCATTTAAATTGCTACGAAATTGAAATAATTTAACGCGAGCAATTGTTGATTTTATCACTCGTACCACCTGACCTTTCACAGAGATACAACGGACCAGAAGCGCCAAAAACCTTTATAAAAACAGCTGCATTCATGTATATAGTCAACATAAGAGGATTTGAAAGACTTTGGAATTGATCAGATTGCCTCATGAAATGCATAGTATTTAATATAACAAAGCAAAGTCAGTAACCATTACAATTGATTGCTTCCCTCTACATGTAGAGTTATAAATGAAAACATTGTTATGGTATTTTGTTCCGATTTGAGGCTCAAACAGATAATTTGGGGCAAGGGAATTAAGTTTCTTGAATGGATTCTTTTCAAAGCGTTGACACATAAATGTTAAACATGTTCCTAGTTGCCCAATTTATTTTCTAGGTTGTAGGCCTACTATTACTATACATTATGCCCTGCTGCTGTCTGGCTAATTCAATGACCCAATGAAAAAGTGGGCTTCCCCAACGGCTCATGTGCTTGCAGTGATTGCTCGAAGGATGGGCAGCTAACTAAAGAAATTACATTTTAGAAGTGTTTAGACTAGGTTGGGTTAGGTCAGGTCAGGTACAAACAAGGAAAAAAAAATATAGACGGATAAATTGTGACAGCCTTTCAACTCTACTCAATGAGGTGAATTGAAATAAACAGTACATATTATGCAAATTTAGAGCAGGGAATAATGTATAGTACATCTATTTTCTATACTTTCCAACCATGTTGCAATGCCGGTATGGTTTTTATAAAAACTAGGAATATCAACTAATTCTGACATGTACAGGTTGGGGTGTCTTGTCATAACCCTTCATATAAGTCAAATGGTCACCTTCCTGGTTCGATATACCCAGAATGCAGCGTGTTGTGGACGTTTCGGAAAGTGAACAACTTTCCTAATTTGGTCATGTATTGTGTCGGCTTAATGGCAACGGTCGTTCCCATTTGGGTTTCACAAAGCTCTAAATCGATCCTCAGCAAACAAAAACACGCGCAGTTTTACAAATTGATCGTCAGTGTAAACTTGTAACATCAATGTAAAGCGCGCTCTTATTTACACAAAGACGCTTAATGCACGCTTCCTCCGTGTCTTTCCAGTACCATATTTCACCGAAATCTAAATAGTGGAGCAATAAATTCTTCGTCAACTTGTTATAGAAGCTACAGCGTGCTCCTAAAGTTAATTCCTGCATTCAACCATTCTTTCCCCTGAGTTTGGCAATCGCTCCAATAATTCAGCATTTTAACTGCGATTAAAAAATTCAGTTGCAGCACATCAGATAGCATTAACTCGTATATCAATGACAATACACGCTAATTATTCAGAGACGGTCAATCTCAAAACGTAAACGAAGGATTTCGCATGCACTATTTGAGACAACAGGCACGAAAAAATATTTTCTGGAATGACCAAACTGTGCATGACAGAATTGGTTGATACTCCAAGTTTTTTAAAAATCATACTGGCATTGCAACATGGCAGGAAAGTATAGAAAATTGATGTTCTATGACCGATAGCACACATATACAGTATATCAATGATAACATTCGCAAATTATTCAGAGACTGTCAAACTCAAAAAGTAAACAAAGGATTAAGGGTGTACAACTTGAGACAACAGGCACTAAAAAATAATCTCTGAATTGACTTAAGACTGCAAATAAAGCACGAACTCGCATCAAGAATGCCGTTTGTACATTCTGAGGGGAGCCAAATAATGGCGTCATCATTAGAAGATGGGGCTATTCAAGTTTTATGTCATCACTATTCAATTTAATTCAGTATCCTACAATCATAAGTGAATACCGCGTGGTAGGGGTGTAGTCCATCAACCCAACGTAATCGGGTTGAATTGAATAGCGATTTTCAGAAACATTCTATATCACAGTGATGACATGATTATTGGCAAAAAAAACGCCATAGGCGAATTTTTTTTGCGAAACTGGAAGACAAATAATGAAATTTAGCCCACATTTTTCTTTAGGGCAAAAATTCCATGAGCCTGAGGTAAATTTCTTGACTTTTCCATGACTTCCATGAACTGAATTCCATTTTGTGACTTTTCCATGACATCTATGACCGATAGACACCCTGTATAGCTTTATACAACATCCATTATGCGTGATCGACTCTGCGGTAATTTCATCTATAGAATTTTTTCATATTTTGCGCTTCGTTAT
>JAQGAF010002033.1:0-25563 GCA_034687865.1 Kryphioiulus occultus
CAGGAGATTACGCGTTCCTGAAGAGTCCTGGGTACGATGAGACGGGGCTCATCATCTTCCACTGTGTTGAGGTAGCGGTAGAGTACCTCGTCCAACACAACGAAACCGCGGTTGGAGTACGTCCGAGCCTCTGCTGACTCGTCGTCGTCTTCGGTTTCCAAAGACCGGAGGATGTGCGAAGTTTCGGGATCCTCCATTTGTGCCTTTCGGAACTCGCTCCGAGTGATTGGTTGTTCCTGAGACAGGAATTGGTGGATCAATACCACCGGATCAGCTGTAGTCCCGTTGGGCCGTGATAACAAATCGGCCACCCGGTTTAATTTCCCAGGTATGTACTCAACGTCAAAGACCATATGCTGCACAGCATAGGCCCATCGTGCCAGCCTTCCTTGCGGGTTGTTTAAGGTGATTAACCATCGCAAAGGTCGATGATCGGTGTGAACAACAAACGTCATTCCATCGATGTATCCTCGGAACTTCATAATCGCCCAAATAACGGCGTACGCCTCCTTCTCGGTGACAGTGTAATTCCGCTGAGCAGGATTTAAAAGCTTTGAAGCGTATTCTATCACCTGGTACGAATCTGGATCTCCTTGTACCAGCACTGCGCCGACAGCAACGTCGCTGGCGTCAGTGAAGAGACGGAAACTTTTGGTGAAGTCCGGTTGTTTCAACACAGGAGCTGTGGTAAGTCTTCTCTTGAGCTCGTTGAATGCTGCATGACATTTCTCGTTGAATACGAACGGTGCATCTTTTTTTAAGAGAGCATATAGCGGTGCGGCAATGGTCGATAAATTGGGGATAAACTTCCCAAACCATTTACATGCCGAGACGAACGACTTGATTCCCGTGACGTCCGTCGGTGGAGCTAAGTCCACAATCGCTTTTACTTTGTCCAGATTTGGACTGATCCCGCTGACTGAGATCGAATGTCCAAGAAATTTTACAGATGACTGGAAGAGATGACATTTCTTGCGCTTCAGGTAGAATCCATACTGTTGCAATAGTTTGAAGGTGTCCTCCAAGTCATCCAGGTGTTTCCTGAACGTGGCAGCTGCCAAGAGTAAATCGTCTTGGTAAGCACGGTTTGTTACGTGCGGCAGGTGAGACATCATTTCATCAACCACCCGCTGACAGTGTGCTGCCGAATTTCGTGCACCCATTGGCATACGGGTATAGCACAACGTTCCAAGTGGAGTTACGGTGGAGAAGAGCTTCTGGCATTCCTCCGCAATTGGTATTTGCCAGTAGCAATTGGTCAAATCCATAGTTGACATGAATGGCATCCCATTCATTTCCGCGAGGATCGAATCTATTCTGGGCAACGGATATTTATCTGGAATCGTCACGCGGTTAAGTGCGCGGAAATCCGTTACCATCCTCATGTCGGTTCCTCCATCCGCCTTGGAAACGAGAAAAGTGGGGGCTGCCCACTCCGAAGTCACGGGTTTCAAATATCCCTGATCGATGACTTCTTGTAGCTTCTGTCGCAGCTGTTGCCTCCGAGCTGGTGCGAAGTTATACGGCTTCTGTGAGCACGGTTTAGCGCCAGGTTGAATTTCTATAACTTGAGGTTGAACATGTGCTGGACCGGCTGGTGTACCGAACACCTGCCTATATTTTCCCAAGAGGCGATTAACCTCTCTACGTTGGTCACCATCCAATCCGTTGCCTTCTTCAGGACGCAGAGACACCTCTGCAAACGACGGTGGAGGAGCACGCGACACCACATGGTGGAGCTCTACTTGCCCAGCTGAAGACGTCTCGTTGATGGGCCAAATCTTTCCTTGAAGATCCTTGATAGTCCATCTGTTGGTGCCGTAATCCATAAAGGCACGGGAAAGCCGAAGAAAATCAGCTCCCAGGATAACGTCTTCCATCTCGTAGCTGGGGATGACAACGAAGGGAACCTGGAACGATGCACCTGACAGGCGCACAGGTAGGGTGACGTGTTGCGTCTCCATTTCCGTAGGCTTTTGATCAGCCATCCGTACTGACTGAGTTCCAGGAAGCATCATTACATTCTGATCCACAAGATGATCAAACAACGCTTTTCCTCCCATAGAAACGTTGGAGCCTCCATCCAGGAGGGCTCTCACCTGTAGACCATTGATGCTGGCGAGCGTATAAATCAAATCACGCTCGGGATCCTCGTCAATCATCTCGACTGGATCCATTTTAGTGGCAGTGGCAAAGGTATTGACGTTCACCTTATTTGCCTGGGAATTCTTTCCACACTGCTTAGGGCATGTCCACATGGTAACATTGGGATGCCCACAAATGTAACATTTGCATTCGCCGTTTCTCCTCGCTTCCTTGGGATTTTCCGTTGGCTTCTCTTTCCCGGAGCGATCGTCATTAGTCCCACGACGTGTTGACTTGTTTTTCCATCGCGTATTTCCACGATATTTGCGGCGATTGTCTCCTCGAGGTTTATCAGTTGTTTTTGGTGATTTTTCCTCGGTAAGGCTTCGTGTAGGTTCATTACCTCGAGCCTTCTTCTTGCGGATCTCCCACCGATCCCCAAGGCCTGATCCGGGATCGGCCGAAGGCCATGATCCGGACAGGATCAGTCGGCGTTCCACTCCGTGAGTGAGTTCGCGCAGTGTATCGACGGAGATGACATCCTCTTCGTTAATACATCTTTGTACGTGCGGATGAAGACCGGTGTACAAAATCTCAAGGAACTGGGCTGTCTGAGTACGAAAACTGTGTACGAATTTAACATTTTTCTTTTAAAAGTTATTTTTAGCTGGTTTATGCGCCTTACAGTTTAGCCTCATAAAATGAAGCTTACATTTTAAAAAATCAGTACTATTCATTGCTATTTACTAGGGATTGGCGGTTATTTGATTAATGCACGTTATTGTTTTTGTTGTTGTTTTTTGCGATGTTTTTAGCACAAACATTTCGAAACTTGAATTTTCCCACCCATGCGGTTTAGTGGAAACGTCACTAGATGGCGGTGCATGACGGCTAGGCTGATGCATGATGGGAGTTTTCGGACGAAATTTCTAGAAATGCGTTGTTTTTATTGCATCAGTTTTCTGCGTTGTTGTTTTAATAATCGTGTTTAGTAAAAAACCCTCTTGAGTGGAACTCTAGTAATTACGTCTGTTAAACATCTGGTAAAGAGCTGGTTTTCAAATTCAAGAAAACGTTTCTTATTTCAGTTGGTAATAGTAATGTTTCTTGAGTTTCATCCGGCTGGTCTTGTTCACGTCTATTTGCGTTATATCAATGTTTTAGTTAAGACAAAGTTTCACATTTCGATTTGTTTCTCGTTTATTTCACAGGTGACTCCACGATGTTTGCAGCTCGAGTGACCTGCATGCCACTGGGCGGCCTTTTGAAATGCGGCATTAATAATTCCTCCTTCAAGCTTTACGTGAATATTGCGAATCCCTCGAAATTGAATACTGCGTTTCGTGTGCAATGCTATGCCAACGATGCAAGAAACGCTTTCCGACAAGCAGCCCGACGAAGAACGTTAAAAGAAATGGCAATGGCTCCTGCGACTGACACAGGTACTTTCATAGTCATACACGCCTTTTGTTTCAGTGAAAAAATGGCGCCTAATTTATCAGACAAGATGATGGGATATTAGGTTGGATTTGGTTAGGATCAGTCAGGAAACTAACGTCTACCAGTTTATGTTCGTTTCAACAAAGTTGTTTTCGTCGCTTTCAGCTTTTACGCTGGGCAAGGGTGCTCTGATGGGAGCATCAGCTCTGGGAATCGGTGCCTTGTGTTATTATGGTTTGGGTCTTTCAAAGGAAGTTGGAGCCCTTGACAGATCAATGTAAGTGGATTTATCCATATCGTATTATAATACCAGGGTATACAAACGCGATGATTAAAAAACTTGGTTATCTACCACTTTGGTAAGGTGAACAGACCATTTTTGGCAACTCTGTAGAAAACATTACCATGTTTCTGGAACATTGTACAAATTTCCATTACCAATTGGGAAACACACATAATAGCGTCATCACTGGTTTCACCATTGTCTTGTTTGTAAACCTTGATTTTAGTTTGGTATGTCCTGAGTATAACAGTATGGCTGTACCTTGATTAATCTATTGTATGCTTTTATTTTATTACTTTCAATAGGCTATGGCCTCAATATGTAAAAGATAGAATTAAGAGCACGTATGCATATTTTAGTGGCAGTATCGCCCTCACTGCTATGTCTGCGGTGGCTGTCAGCCGCTCACCGGTATTATTGAATATCATGACGAAGAATTCGTTGCTGGTAGGTTTCCAAATGATAGTTTGTGTTTGAAATTGCACAAGTCAACTAAATGTAAGGTTGATACCATACCTCTTTGGTTTGCTTTGCTGGGCAGAAGCTGACTGTTAAATCTTAATAATTTAGGCAATCGGAGTCACAGTAGTGGCCATGATAGGCAGTGGGATGGTTGTTAGATCGATGCCATATACAGGAAGCTTTGGATCGAAACACATTGCTTGGATGGTTCATAGTGGTATCATCGGTGCTGTCGTTGCTCCCCTGTGTCTTTTGGGGGGACCAATAATGTTACGAGCAGCATGGTATACAGCTGGTGTTGTAGCTGGTAAGTTCATTGTGTAAATGTAATTTATCTTCTCAACCTTTATTTTGTCAGGAAATTTCATTAGGGGGTTATTAACAACAGCTTTTTTGGTGAATTTATGTGCTTTATTTAGCTTTATGAGCTGTTGTAGGTTAAATTCTTGTTTTCGTTGAAAATTAGCATTTGATTGTGTAGTATTGTGTTAAACTCCCTCCTAAATAATATTATTTTAAAATTTCTAAAGGTTTGTCAACTGTAGCAGCCTGTGCCCCCAGTGAAAAGTTTTTGACCATGGGTGGCCCTTTGGCAATAGGCTTGGGTGTCGTCTTTGCCTCCTCATTAGGTAAAGTGCTTTTATTTGTATTTTATAAGAACTAAAATGGCCATTAATTGTTTTGATAATATGTCAGAACATTATTTTGAATCTTTACATTTTAGGTAGCATGTTTTTGCCTCCAACAACTGCGCTAGGCGCCGGGTTGTACTCCATTAGCCTCTATGGAGGTCTGGTTCTTTTTGCCGGACTTTTGTTGTATGACACCCAGCGCATCGTAAAGAATGCTGAAAGTCATCCGGAGTATGCTGTTCGTCCTTACGACCCAATTAACATGTAAGTTACTGCGCGCCATTCTACTTACTATTAAATTGTGGAAGAAATTTTAAATGTGTGTATTTGTTTGCAGGTCGATATCCATTTATCTTGACACGATCAACATCTTCATAAGGATTGCTACCATTTTGGCTGGAGGAGGTGGAAGACGAAAGTGAGTTAACGACACGTCGATTCATCGGATTCATTGCTGTCTCTGGTAAATACGTTCTTTTAATGTGGTAACTAAAGTGCAGAATTGTATATATATTTAACTATTATTTGTGGCACTTGGTGCTGTAGCCTGTCCTACTGCCTTTGTCCACACTATTCTATTTCAGATTTCTTCACATTGTAGATATCTGAGTAAAATTTCAGTTTTATTTTCAAGTTGAAATGATATCATATTTATATTGAGAATGACAGTCAACTTCCGCAGTTGTATTACACAAAAGTAATCGTTGCAAAAGTTAGCAGAACAAAAGCACACAGTTTCTAATTAGGCTGATAAAGCTTGCTGATTTAATCAGTAAAGCAGTTCATCAGCTCTTAATCAAGGAATCTACCATCTTTTCCAATGAATTCAATCCTTCCTCTATTTCCAGCCATTGTTTCTGACGTTTCATTTCGTTCTTTTCGGGTGTATTTCCCAATCCACTTACGAGTTTAAACTTCAGTTTTATGAAGTTCAGAATCTCGTATTTGTTTTTCATGTACCGCATCTCAGTCCGTGCTGCTCGAAAACTCAAAATGATCAAGGCGCTAAAAATGTTCATTAAACAGAACTCCATAACGAGTATAAAGCTCGTAAACAAAATGCCTCCTAACACCGGATTGGTATCTGTGTAGGGCTCAAATAACAGATGGCCTGCTGAAAACATGACATAGTGCAAAATGGATCTTGGAAATGTCCTAAACTCTGAATTATATGCTGAGAAGAGTAGATAGCCGCAGTGAATGAAGGCAAGTAATGCCACAAACGTGATGCCCGTTAAATCAACTAGTGAGATGGCCGAGCATCTCAGCGTAATCAAAAACGAATACATGTGCCGATTGAACGTTAACAATTTCCATAATTTTAACATAGTTAGGCAAATTATGATTGCAAAAGTGTAAAGGCACATTTTATCCCAGAGCACAATCGAGTAGAATTGAATGAAAGTATTTCTTTTTTGTCTGTGGATTTCTTGGACTAATTTCTTGACTAACTGGTAGTAAACTACATAAAATGTAAATAACGTGATGCACAAGAGTAAAATCGTCAATTCTAACAGGTTCCAGAAGTGGCGAAAATAGCTCAATTTCTGACTGTATACTTTCATGCCTTCGTTTATCGAAAATGCCAATAACAGAATGATTAATATTAAGCTGGAAATTATTAAAGTTGAATCGATGGTTTGAACATAGCCGATTGGACGAAACGTCCAGGATGAATAACGTGGAGTTATAATTCCAGTGGGAGGCGTCTCGAACATTAAAGTAACCACGCTGAAGTAATTGGAATGTACGTTGTAAATAGTAAATTCACAAAAGGCGGCTCTGGTATACTTGTCCATCCACTTTTGCAATGATAGATAATTCAGGGTCATCCGAGAGTTGCTTAGCGTTCTTCCTAAATCTGCCACAAAGCCAGCATTCGCTGGGTAACTTCCTTCGTCCCCTATAAAATTTATCTGTTTAATACTTTTTGCCCGATTAAGATACAATGTATTTTACACAGTTTGTCTGTACCGTTGAAGTTTTCAGCCCAAATAGGTTCATTGCTCTGATATTTCCACGGAGAGTGTTGTTCATGGGGAAAGTCGTTTAAAGGCATCCATCTTGGGCCATAAGCCACATTGTCATCGTTTACCTGGTCGTAGACAGAGGCACAGCTGTTATTCGAGGAATGAAACACCTCGGGTATCTGACAGGAATCTAAAAAGCATTAAAAAGCATGAGCAAAATAATGCTAATCCCTGATGTTTGTGATGCAGCTTTTCTAAACAAAAATCCTCGCCTTTTTTCACTCTGACTTGACGAAGTCTTGCGACCCCTAACAGGATGTGCATATTGTCAGCTAACACCGTCGAGTTGTCCCTGTCTAAAATGTCGTTGTACCATCCACTGTGGTGCAGGTTTGGTAAAACCGTCTGATTTAAATAATCGTACAAGCCGGTTAGGTTGGAGACCTTTAAATATTGAAATTGCGTTTCGGATTAAATTGGACTGATCGAGATTAATTTCACCAACTGAATGTAGTGTACAAACTTGTTCTAGATCGTAAACGTGGGGCAGGTCGCTATATTCGTTATAGACGAACATCTTTCTTATAGCATACGTTTCTAGATACGAGTTCGAGCTTTTTATTTGCGAAACAACCGTCCACAAACTGGTGAAGAAGCAGCAAAATCCAAAGATGTCCAATATTCGAGTTGCGGTGTTCTTCTCTACCCAAAAGCGTTGTTTTAACGCCTGAAAAACGAAATTTTGATAACAATTTTTTATCAATTTGGTAAAATTGTGTTGATCCAGATTTATTCAACTGGGTATGGGATCGAACTGACCTCAACTTGGCTTATTTGTAGGGGAAAGTAGAAACGTGGTTTTATGGTTTTGAAATGTGGTTCTGTTGTCGAGGGTTGAGCCATTCCGATTACGCTACCGGTACTTTGGATCCCGTTCTCTTCATGTGTTTTTGTTTTGAACATCTGCAAGAATGGGTCAAAAGCTGATGTCAATTTTCCAAAAGCAATTGACATGTTCAGTGGATATTTCCAAAATCTTAATTGGGCAAAAGTCTTGAGTGGCTATGTCAAAGTTTGAATACAAAGCATTCATCCAATTAAATTTTTCCCTTAGTTAAATGACATGCTCAATTTTGGTCATAAACCCAGGAGTATTTGTGTAAAACTCGCGCTCATAAGTAATGTGGGTTTCTTCGCCGGTCTTACATTTCCAATTATCAGCACTAGGGACGCTGTCATAATTATCAGAAGTGGTTCCTGCAGACAAGTTCCGTGGAAGGATGACACGCAGATGGACACCAGCCATTCCAAGCTTTTTACTCTGCCAAACTGTAATCCGTAGAGCACTATCAGATACGTGGATATGAAGCATGTTGCAATAAGCAGTGCCCATGCCAGATAAGTGCACCAATGTGGCAGCATTAAATTTTTCCTTTTGGAGACCACAGGTATTTTCGGTACTTCTGGATTCTGGTTTACAGGTTGCTCGTTGTGTGCAGATTTGCTAGTTCCATTATTTATTCTTGGCTGTACTTGCAATGTCTCTGTGGTGTGTTTACTGGCTAATATAATGTCAAATTCTGGTATGCCGTTTACAGATATCGTATAACATTGTGTAGGGCGTTCGTTCGCAACATTTCCTGTATCTTTGCTGGTGCTGGCAATTGATTCTTTGTTGTCGGTGGTTTGATTCTCCTTCAATGAAATGTCGTAACCGTGTTCTGCCGGGACACGTTGCATGCCGGATTTTCTATTTGCGAAAAGTACTTTGTGATTTCTGCGTGCAATCTACCGGAAATGTAACGTGTGCTGAAAACTTGCGAGATTCCTTACTTGAAGAGCGTTATTATGACCAGCATAATGGGAACTACGATGGCGCTGGCCTCAATGCCGATGATAATTTGTCGGAAAGACAGTGTGAATTCGCCCACTTCTATTTGGGCGCTGGCATCTTCCCTAGGAATCCCGTAAAACATCAAGCTGGCCAACATGCTCAGCAGTTGAGTGCAAAGCAGGCAGCTTAACCTTTGGATGCAAGTGAAATTGCTGTTGGCAGGTCTGAAATCGAAAGATTGTACGACTGTCTTACACGTTACTTATGGGAAAAAAATAAGCATTGTGTAATTAAGCGATACCTCCTCAATACACTATACAGCAGATGTCTATCACAAAACTCTCTGGCAATGTCTTCTCTGTATGTTCGCGATCCTTTTTTTCCTTTTTTCTCTTGGCTCTCCATCGAGAAAAAATGGAAAACTGACTGCGGTTTTACTTGGTCGGCACTTAACCACTGATATATGGTAAAGTGCCATTTTCGGTTCTCTTGCACGTCTTGGACGGTCACTTTTCTTAAATACCTAACGGCAGTCGGGAATTGGCAATAGTGATGAAATTAGGATGCACATTTTGTCACGAGTTTGCTAACTGCAGTTTTGTTTACCATTGGGGTCTCACACCGTGGAAATCGTGGAAAATGATTAGCTTGTTTAAATTCCCTAACGAGTTCTTGGTAGCCAACATAAATGCATCGGTGTCGCCTTGCTGCAATATTTCAGTTTTCTTATGTCCGAGGACGTGGACGGCACTCTTGTCCTTGTCGCCTTCCAGTTGAATGGCAACGTGTGCCGTGGTTCCAGAATTATGTTGAAATCCGGTAGAAACTATGACCAAGTAGAAGTATCTATTCGGCGGGACATTATCTTCGAGCATTATAATGCCCTTCTGAAATATTTAGTATGGCCACATTTGTGAGATGCATCAGTTTTTCAATGCAATTTGATTTAAATGTACATGTATATCCTACGTGTTTCCTTCTTCGATCCTGGCTCCTGGCAATTGGTATCAGCAGTATGTACACGAGGAAGACGGCTGCGAGGACCATAAGCATTACCGGGTTGTCCACCACTTTCAGAAATAAGTGAATGTCGTTGAAGGGATCGATTTCGTTCGGGGCCACCAAAAAGCTGGCCCCGAAGAGCGACGAATGAGAGCACTGGCAGTGAAGATAAGATGATGTCGACAATGGGCCCACCTAAAAGAGATACGATTGAATTGAAAGAAAACCCAAAAGGCACATGGAAAGCTATGATGGAAGTTCATCAAATGTGTTGCAATTTTTGTTTTGATATGTTCTTTCGAACAATAGTTTTTATGGGATACGATCGAATGGAAAGACGGTCCAAAAACAAGAAATTTGAAAGTCGTAGTTTGATGAATTTTTTTTTATATTTTTAAATATTTTTTTCTGTTTTGATGCTTGTCTGTACCGTGCAGCCAGCTGTTGTCCATGTGAAAGAATCTTTGTCCCAGTAAACGCAACTACCTATGAGTATTCGCATTGTGTAGGAAATGTTCACATTCTGTCCGGTTTCCATGGTGTTTGAACAATCCAGGTTTTCAGCTCTGAGAATTCCAACATGGAAAACATTGGATTGTCTAGTTACATCTTGTTCCAATGGAAATATCACGGTGTATGGATTTTCCATTTGGGATGAATTTTGCAGAAGGGACAAGCCTGCGTTTACCGATCTCGGTTTTGGTACGATGTAACTTTGGTTGAAATGGCTCAGATTTGGCCTCTCGTCTCTTACTAAGACAATCTGGGAAAAAAAAATTAATTCAGTTTGCCAGAATTCAAGTTTCATCTTCATGCCCCAAATATTAATGGAAACTGCATACTGAGAACTGCCCCAAATATTATGAATGAAACTTTCTTGACTGATGTCTAAAAATACCTGCTTGTCAAACATGCAAAAAGCAATTTTCTGAAATATTTTACTAAAATATTTTACGTGCTTAGACAAATTGCCGTATTACTAGTTCTACCTGTAGAGAACAGCCATCTTGAGGAATTAATTCCATTATGACGGTAGCGTTTGTGGGAGCGTAAAATTTATGCACTCTAATGTCGGCTTCGGTGACGTTTTCCGGGCTTTTGAATTGCACAGAGTCGTTGATGCGGTCTCCATCAACTCCTTGAATTAAACATACATGTAGCTAAGTTTATCTTGATCGGAATAAATAAGTTTATACATGTCAATGTGTAAAATCCAGCCGTACCTTCCCTTTTAAAGAAAATGTTGACAGTTTCCTTAACATTAAGGGGTCTTTCTTCAGCCTGGTTCGAATTTAGTAATGTGATGTTGATGACCGGAGAATTCAAATAGACGGAGGAGGGTTGTGTAGCTAACGGGTTCAGTTTGCTCTGTAAAATCTGCGATGCATCGATCGGTGCATCAAGTATCACAGTTGTGGCGAACAAATGACAGCGCTAATTCTGGAAATACCTGAACGTCTGTAATGCTGTTTTTGTACGTTTGAAAGGTGTTCTCATCCGGGGATAAGATCACGAAGCTGCTTTCTTCGATTTTGCCGATAGGTCTGTACCAAAGATCTTGGTATTTTTGACGAGCTGCCCAAATTGTCATTAGATTGCCACGCATTATGTTTTCTTCTTCGCCGGGTAAACATTCGTTCAAAATGTCATTCGTGATGTCTTGGATTATTTTGAAGAGCTTGGTCTCCAAATCAACCTCCTATTTTGTGGGTTTTAAATAATTTTTTTGTCGATTTGCCAATAGATGGAATTTTTTTGAAATCGAAAATCGACTCACGTAGACTGTTTCGTTCACGATATTGGTGATGATCTCAGACTCTTTCGCGTCGTATTCCTCGTAATAAGACTTGTCTTCGTAATCGGACGGCTCTGGTTTTTGCCAGAAATATTCTTTAGGAGTTTCCGATACACGTGTAGAAACAAGATTGCTGATTGCTCTAAGAATGGATCTGTAAGCAATAATATCGGTAGTTATCGTGTTTGTTGTGAAATATTTGTTGGACTTAAAATGGTATTATACATTGGATGTGATAATGTTTCTTCCATTTCAAAATCCATATCTGGTTATCTGATTACAGGTATGAGGTTATTTTGTTATTTTGATCTTTGATTATTACGAGTCAATAATAATATCTGCTTGTAATGCCTACTTGTTAATCTCCCATGTTTGAAAACTCGTGGTTTCGTCAGACATGTCTTTATTCAAAGACAGCTCAAGACTTTCGAGAAAGTGCACCGCATAGTTCTGAAAATGCCAAAATGTTAAACAAGCCTTGGTTTAACATTGCACATTCACGATTGCAAGCAATGCTTTACTTGTTCTTCTTGTTTCATCTCTGGTTTCATTGTTTTCAGCAGTTGCTCCAGCACGCTGCATGCTTTCTTTATTGATGCCAAGTTCATTATTGGTGAACGAATCAGTATTTTTGTCAAATCCACACGAATTTGCTGTCAGATAGGGAAAAGCCAGAGTATTAGTCTACCCAACATTTCTGGATCTGGGCGAGCCGTTCGTACCTTCGTGTCAACGTCTGTCACTTCGGCAGTATTTATCTCTAAATCCAAGGCATACGTGAGGACGGAAGCTAGTTGAACCCCACCTGTTATTAAGAACAAATTTTCATGTGAACCTATTTCAGAAGGGAGACGTTTCCTGTGCAGCGATTTTAAAGCGGTTGTATCAATTTACCGGAAATGTCTCCCATAGCTTCCTGCCAAAGAATGGCATTGTCCACTACTCGAGTGTCAGTAATCATGGTAGCCAACAAACGCAACGTTGCATACGGTGTGCTGAGAGCATACGTAAGTGGATAGACCTGGAATTCATCAACAGAATTTCAGGATATGCTCTTGCAAATCATGACTGCGGCATTTGTCTTACAGTCACATTGAGTTGATATTCGGTGTAGGCCAAGTATGTGTCTGACACCAAAACTTTCAGTCGGCTGATAAATCCAAGTTCCGAGTCGCCGGTTGACAGTACTGCTTGCTCCACTATTGGATCTCTGGTTTGCAGTATCAAAATATCTGTTTCCGGAGAAAGGAAAAATGGCTAGAACTGCATTGACCAATTTAAACCTGATGCCAACCTTGCCGACCTTGTTTAATGTCTTCATTTCGTTGATAAAATTCGTACATCAGCGGCATGTCTTCGTCTTCAAATCCGGTGCATTCAATGGAAAAGACGTCTAGGAGGCTGACGCCTACGCTCGGATTCACCCAGCATGTCCCAGCTTTGGGAGCTTCGTTGAATCTCATCTGAAAAGTCGCAAATCCCCGTCCTTCGTATTCGCCGCCTGTCACTGATGAGAGGTTTGCAGTTGAATTTTGAAAATTAATATATAGTTATTTGCTACTTCTTATTTTAGATGGCATATTGCAAATTCGCATACCGGTGACGGTAAATATGTATTTGTGTCCACTCTGCAAAATCCCTTTTTTTATACAGAGCGTTGGACCAAAGGGCTTCATGCACATGTGGTTAGACAGGTCTATCGGGACAGTTTCGTCCATCTCTTCTTGTCGTGCTGACCACACAAACTTGGCATTCGTAGTTTCCCTGAATCCTGCCCAGGTAGCACTCAGCGTTGTTTTCTCCAGCGAATTTGCCTTCTTAGCGCAATTTTTGATGCACCTGTGAAGGCAGGAGGATATATTTTTGTCAAAATATCTTTCATCGTGCTCGGTTCGCTTTAGAAACTGTAAATTTCACTTCCAGAATAGAAATAGAGGGAGGCCCCGCAAAGGTGACGAGCAGTTCTTGACGGTCAATTCCTGCTGCTTGTTGGTCGTTAGAGCTTTTCACTTTAACCTCGATAACATAGTCTTCTCCACTCTTCAGGCTGTTTCTCGGAATCTTTAGACGGCTCTCTGCGGAGGTTAAAATGATAACGTTCACTTGGTGTGATTTGGTTTCACGAGATGTTACAATATACCTGTGATGCTCAATGCGAACTTGGGTCCTAAGCAAAATCCGCTTTCGTCTTTAGGGAGCTTTTCGTCTTGAGTTTTCTTCCAGCAGAACCACTGAAATCTAAAAAAAAAATTGTGTCGAAAGTTACTTGGTGTACTTTTGCATGCAATTGTTTAGCCTCATTATGCTAACTGAAACACTTTTTTGAGGTATTTTGACTGCTTTTTTCATAATTTCTTTATTTATTGTATTTTTTATTATTATTTCTATTTTTTATTTTTTTTTTGCATTAGTTTAATCACTTTTGGATTTGCAAAGATAGGTATTGTTTTCGACTAAAATAGTTCCATTTTTTTTTAAATTGTATTTTGAGTTGATTTTTTAACATTCTGTTGGCACAATTTGCTCGAGTGCATGCTGGGGATACTTGTTGATCGTGGAACTTAAATTTAATACCTATAAAACCACTACACTTTATCTATATTTCCTATAAACTCGTTTTTGAAAATGGTCGGAATGCTTGCAGCTTAGTTACACGTCTATATAAACTTTAGAATATTTTAGTTGGTTTACTTTAGCATTTGGTTTGTTTGATCCTCGTCTGGATTGTATGACAGCGATGCGTCAATGACATTGTCTTCATCAGCTTTTACAGTACGGCTGCTTCCGCCCTCTATGATCGCTACGACATCCGACATGGTAACATCGATAAAGCCCTTAAATTTGTAATGGTCTCAAGATTTCTTTTTTACTGCGTTAAGTTTCTGAGCATCCGAATACCTTCATCAATCTACCTGAACGCGTCCAGTGGCTATATCGCCATCCCCGGTGATCAAGTCCACCTCGAAAACCAGTTTTATCAGTCCGTAAGGCAGTTTTTGTCTCGGGATGTTCAAATAGGAAAGGTTAGTCTTCGTGAAAGCTCGAAGCTCTATTTCCACATTCGTTTCTATGGCGTTTTCGGATACCGTAACCTGAAACGCTTTCCATTTGTGGTACATTCCCTTGATAATTTCACATTCGCTCGGGACGTTCGTTTGTGATGTTACAAGCTCGCTTTCCTTCTTTTGCAAATTAATGATTTGTCCTTTTGCTGGTCGCAGGTTGTGTAGCGTAATGCTGGGAATGCAACGGTCTGTATGCCGAGTAACTCTCACTTGAAAATCTATCTTCTGGCTGAGCAGATAGCTGTTGTATACCGTGGCACTTCCGTTATATTGACCAGGCAACGTGTACATGTATGGAAAGGTAGCAATGTGCACAGGCTCTAAAAAATGAGGGTAAATGACTATGTTAGTGCTTGTATCCTGTTTCTTTTGAATAATTTCTTCTGTGGCATTTGCACTCTTGTAATAAATATCACAATTTTACAAGTGCTTGTATACATGTATGTTAATATAATGTGATTATACCCGATGGTAAACGAGAGCGTATTGTTCGACCCTTTCCAACTCTATAATCGCTCAGTTTCTTCGAGATAAACTTCAAAGACGTCATATTGAAGATTTCTCCATCTCCCATGTTCCAAATGAATCGGGGAATTGCGATTCCTGGATATTCTGTTGCGTACACGATAAATTCCAAAGAATGTTTTGTGTAGGGCTCGGTTGGCAATACCATGTGAAACTTGGGCATTTTTACTGCAAAAAGGGAAATTTTTTAAAGTATTGGTAAGCATGTTGTCATGTCTACAGAAAGTGATTGAATCTGGATGACTCTACCTAATTCACAATTTGTTCCCAAAAACTCTCTCGCACAAATGCATCGATAACTCTTGAGCTTTGGTATGCAAGTACCACCGTTAGTGCAGGGCTCAGATGTACAGTAGTTTACGAGCTGTTTGCAGTCTTTGCCTCGGTAGCCTTCTTGGCAGTTACAATCCCACTTATATAGTTTCACTTGAACACATTTCCCATGCTTTAATTTACTACGACACGTGTATGAACCAATGCTGTTAATGCACTTGGCTTGATTTGGGCAAGGGAATTTCTCTGCGCATTCGTCTTGATCGATGCAACATCTTGTCGAATTGCGACAAAAATTATGTTTGCCAGGAGAGTCTTGTTTGTAACCTTCCCAGCAAATGCACTCCTTCAGGACCATGTCGATGCTCTGAGGACACGAATTTGCTTTTTCTGTAAGGGGGATTTTAAGCTTTTAGTGGGAATTTGTTTGTCGAATTATGTTGCATCAACTGGATTTGAATATGCAATGCGTGTTCTGATGCTTTACCCAAATGATACAGAGTGGATCCTTGTATTATCGCTTCAGCATTGTTAGATATAGTGATATCGTCCAGCAGAAAATCGACTTTGCAACTGTTGATGCCTTCGTAAGAAGTCCGAAAACTAATTTCAAATTTTTTCTTTTGCTGAAACTCGAATCTGGCTCCTTGGAACCTTTCGAGAAATTAAATAGCATCTTTTCATGGGATTTTAATGTCGATTTAACTATAAATAAGACAACCTATGACATCACAAACATCTTTCCATAAAATATTGCTAGAATAGCCGAAAAATAACTATAAAAAATGTTTGTGATGTCATAAACCCTCATATTTTTACATTAGTTGAATGGAAATCTGAGCTTTCCAAAATTATTCTCACTGTGTAATTAAATATGGCAACTAAAGTGGTTACCTTTGAAATTGTAATCTTTTCGAATTAACGAAAACCTCAAAATCGTCGTCTTGCTTAATTTTCAAAATAACGTAATTCCAGTAATTAACTTGGAAGGCATCAGTTTTATAAACATAAGTATAAGCCAACATGTCGTGATTTTCCTTTCGTATCAGCGATGCTTTCAAATTGCCAGTCTTCCCATCTTGTACCTCAAAACTAAAATATGACAAAATTAAGACCAGAGAACTCGCGTTTCATCAACGATTCTGAAGTCAAACTTAATGGCATACTAAAAGAACCAAATAAAGTTGGTTCGCGACCAGAGATTTCCATTGGCCAATATAATTGTCGAACCCACTGTCGGATAGACGACATAACCGAGACGTGTCCAGAAGGAAATGCTCATGAAATGGCTTGTTGGCCATAAAGTTGCCATGTCCTTCCTGCTGGAAATATGCAATTTAATAAGTTAAAAATATTGCGCAGCAGTACTCGGATTAACTATAAAAGTTCTCTACCTTATTGCGCTGACTCGTAAAAAGTTGCACGCATTTTCACTGGCCTTCAGTTGTAACGACGTACCATTAAAACCCAATATGAGCCCATCGAAATTACCAAGATTGGGTAGAATTGCCCATTTTAGTGTTTTGCTCGCACTAAATCCACTTGTTAATTGTTCTGCGCTAGCATTGGCAAGAGTATTATCGAAAGAAATGTAATCCGTGAATCCCAGTGCAGTGTTTTTACAGAAATATGCTGCCTGCAAACAAACTGAAATGAAAAATAACTATGCAGAGTGACAGTTTGCAAACACTACCAATTTGGACAAACTTCTCATTCCAACAAGCTTTATAAGTCAGCTTAAAAATTACAGTTCAAATACAAAGTATTTTTTAAAATTAAAAACTGGTTTTAATACATTATTCATCATCAATAGCAAATTACGGACAGTATCATTGAGGAAAATCTTATTTTCATAAATCATGTCCCGTAACAAGTATAATCAAACGTCATTCCTTACCGAATAAGAAAAGTGGAGCTTTATTATTTGCCATATTTGATTTTGACATCAGTGATCAGACATCTACTTGTTATAGAATTAGAACAGGTAAATTGAGTAGAAATAGAAAGCATGCAGATGTTCTCATTAAATAAGTCCTGCATGTGCTAAATGCATGTTATCGGGTCAAATTATTTATTTTTCATTTGCTAACATGTTAGTGCCCGTGAACGTGTAGGCTGCTAGAATCCTGTTACGTTTCAATAATTTAAAAGGCGCATTGGTGATTAGGATCAGTTTGTCGGGCTGCAATATTTTACAACTTGTGAGATTGGCTGTGTAGGAACAAGTCATTTAACTCTTTCCAGGCAGTTTCGACCTACAAATGTAAATTAAATTTGATTTAAACAAAAGCATACGAGGCCAATTTAGCTCCTCATAAAATTTACAGCCAGTTATTGATATCTAACATTGTCGACATTAAGATCATAATTTCATATAGTGAAAATTTGATCACGAGGCCAAACAAAGAACAGTAAATAAAATCAAGCACGCAGTCATCAATTTACCTGTTTTTGAGTGAATTCAGGTTCCCAGTAAGTACAGAATACAACGTTGGCTCGAGAAATCTTTACTTCATTTCCCCACTGGCGAGCAATTCTCTGTTTGGCCTGGGTTTCTTCAATGCCATCTCTCTCGAGGATGCGCTTGATTGCCTAAACGTTGTAAAGTTTTAAGGGTTTCGTTTTGCTTTACACTTCCACAGAATGCAAAGTTTCTAAAACGCAAATACCTCTTTTTCTGGAATAACAGAAACCCAAACTTCATGGGCTAAGTCATCCCATCCAGCTTCTAGCAATACAGCAGCATCCACTATGACAATTTTGGCACCGTTTTTAGCATGCAGTTGAATTTGTTCGTTTAATAGGCGTCGAATTTCTGGCCACACAATCCTGTTTAACTCTTCCAGTTTCTCCTATAGCATACATTGTCAGGATTAATATAATCTTGAAAAAAATCTTGATTTGAAAAAAGACGTTTACCTGGTTGGCAAATACTATTTGGCCGAGTGCCCTTCGATTTATTGTCCCATCTGCACCAACAACGTCGGGACCAAAGTGGGAAATAATCTGATGATAGGAATTGTTCTGGATCGAATAAGACTGATGTCCGAGTTGGTCACAGTCTATAACAGCAGCGCCGAGATTTTTCAGTCTTTTTGCAATTGAGCTTTTTCCACTAGCGATACCTCCCGTTAAGCCGATTACATAGGGAGATTGGCCCAGATGTGGCTTTTCCTAATTTTGTAAAATATGAAATTATTACCATTTGGAAATGTCAAGTGGTTATTTAATATGCGGGCTAATGCAATTACAATTAAGGACTTTGTCCGTCGGACACCTAAACTTCTTATTCTGAAAGACGAGGAACTGATTTTGCTATCTTCGTGACTGTCGTGCTCATCATCAACCATCAAGTCGATGCAGTGAACGTCGAGAATTTTCATACCCTGCAATTCCATAAAGCATCCTGGAATTAAGTTGGTCCATAAATTTTAAAATACCAAGTGTTCAAGCAACTCCATTTACACTTATTTCAAAAATGAGCTTTATAAAAATATTATAAATTTAAAAAAAAATACAAAAAATATTAAACTAAGGATAATATGGTCATGTTGAATATCAAATAATTATTTTTTTGGCACCTTTTTTGCTCTTTCCTCATTGACTTTATGCCCTCCTTTCAATGTGTCTTCACTAACCACGATGCACTGCAATTTAGGATCCTCTGTTGATGGACCGTACGGATCGAAGATTGGCTCTAATTTGTATTCTAGATTTCCGTCAACATCTTTTAAAAACTCTGACAAGGCCCTGATGCGAAGATGAATGGGTTCGATCAATTCCCAGAGAATTTTGCCTGTGTAGTGTGTAATCAAATATCATGGATTCAGTTTTGTTGAAACACCTCTGCCAAGATTTCTAACAAATTTTAGCAACACATTTGCCCATGTGCAACTCAAACCCTATGCTTTAGTATAGGGTCAAGTACACATCTATTTTAGAATCCAAAACATAATGAAAAGCATTTTTTTAAATAAGAGGTCGAAACCAGGCTGTAATAAAAATTGATGAAAAATGGGAGTATATCCAATTTAGTATCTACATGTGCAAATATTGTGAAATTCCATGCCTTTCGGTGAACAGTTAGTAGTTGATCTAGCTAATGTGAACTTAGCCTATTTGTACAAATACCTCTCAGCATTGGCCCATCAGTAATTCCAATTGTGAGTTGCTTATTGCAGCGCAAAATCGCTTCACTCAGGAGAATTTTATGCCCACAATGCAGGCGATCGAAAGTTCCACCGAGAACCACGTTGTCATAGATCTGCCGTGGCTTGCTAATTTTTGGACTTCTGTGTCCATTGGCTGGCAAAGTGATACGTTCTTGGTCATAGGCGGTGTTAATATTTACAAACTTAACACATGAGCGGACGTTTTTGAACCTGTAATTCATGTAATTTTGCATTGTTGCAGAAGACTGGGGCATGTCAGTTAAAACTACGTCGAGTTCCTTGCTCAGAACCAAATTCTCTACATCGGAATGTTTCAAGTTGCTCAACAGAAACCGTACGTCTAATGTCTTGGAGATTTTATAGCAGTTCGTGTAGAAATTGGATATGAATCCTCCACACTTCCTGACGAAATCATAATTTTGTTTAATTTCTTGGCTGTGGAGAGGCCACAACTCAGGTTGGTCAGGTTCCAGTTGCACGTACAGGATATTGCCGACATGCTTCGCCACCGCAGCTGCCAGGCAGCCGACTCGGCTTTGCAAGCGGTTCACTGGTGAGCACAAAATCAGCAATCCTATTGACATTCTTCTGAAATTTTAAAGGTGTAAAACTAAATTTTAGCTCAATTTTTACTGGGTCCCAGAATATACGAGCTGTCATATGCATCCATGATACGCAATTATAAACTCAATTAGTCCTTTACTCTAATACAGATGTACCCGTGTTTTTGGCTGTGTAGTGTCCCCATAAGCATGAAAAATTTATAATTTAGCCGTTTCTTTTGTAAGACTGACACATCCTACATCTAGGCTACAGACATATAAATTCACAAATGCTGACAAATTGCTTGGAACAATTAATGAAACGTGCTGCATATGTGCTGGACAAAACTCAGCATTTATGACGGTAAAATAATGAATTATTTCATTATAACTCTGGCTGATTTTTGCTATAAATGTTGATAGCCATCAACGACATTTGATGGCTTCATCATTATGACTATTCCTGAACTATCTGAAAGCTCAGCTTATCAGTGGTAATGCCACATTTTACATATAGATGTAGAACAGCAATTTAATTCCCAATGCTTGACTTTTCGCCCCACTAGATAATGAGGTCAGTAATTATTTTTAAAAGCAATTATTTGTACAAATGCATTTATTGATTTTATATAATAAGGCAAATAATTGCGACAGCAAACAATATATTACCTTGCCGGCAGCAAGCATAGGGACCACAACGGTATATATGCGCTTCACGTAGCAATAAACATAAAAATATCAAAAGCTCTTATCACGATATCATACCATATGATCAAGCAGCTCTCATCAGATCCTCCAAACATCCGTTTGCTAAAGCGCCGTTGATTTCCTGTTCTTTCAGGGGCGTTCTATTTCCTGAGAGTATTCAATGATTTCGATCTGGGAAATTTAATAACGGATGAAGCTTGTGCTATGAAACCGAATCAGAAATTGTAATTTCTAAAGACTAAATATTCGGATAATGGACGACAGTAGTGATTTTGAATTTGACAACTGTAAGTAGAATATCTCTGTAATGTAAATGGAGTCTCGTAATGCTGTAATAATTGGTATTACATGGTTATCGTTAAAACTAGGCCTACCATATGGCTTTTTATTCATTTACAGTGCTAAAAAATGTGAAATCAACGTGCAAGAAGAAAGCAAGGTGAGCAGAAATTAATTCCGAATAGAAAATGCTCCTTTGATGTACAGTAGAACCTGTCTAAACCTATTATTTAGCCTACCTACTGTATATCCTTGGGACTGGTGCTGAATATTACCATATATAGTGATAGAGGGTATTAGTTTTGACAGTTTGGGGAACAGAGCCTACCTCTTGGAAACTGCTTTTATTCGCTATATACATGGCGTCCCCACAAATTTTGCCCCCAGAAAACTCAGACGATCGCTTAGGCCGGCTGCCAAATTTTGCTGGTACATGTACATATGGATAGTCTAATACCATGATATTTTTTTCCTCCGCGTTTAATAATTTGCCGAATTGTGTGCAGTCTTAGTTTGAAAATCAACTTTTATTTAATATCACGGTATGGATGTTAATTAACATGCGTCCCACTTTTGGTCCAGCCCCTGACAATATATTGTGAGGGTGTTAGTTGAATTTAGACGGTAGACCGATTTGTTTATGCCATTATGGTTAGCTCAATGCATCGAACGTGCAGATTACCCTCCATCAAGGGCAAGTCTCGTTTATTCCACCATTGATTTATTCCAGAAGTAAAAACTCAAGTATTCTTGGCAAGCTTCATCGGAGTTGTCCACAAAAAAAATTTGAATATCAGACGAATGCTGGCAAATCCAGATTGAAGTTTGACGAGGACGAAACACCTGAAACTCCTAAACAAGATTGTTGGATTATTGAAAATGGTCACTCGGCAGCTTTCAAAACCAAAACTCCGAAATTAAATACTCGTCTTCTGCTGCTTAGCTCAGATGATGATGATGACTTTGTTGAAACAGAATCAGGAAAAGGTGATCTTGATCGGCTTTGCAATTAAATTTGTATTTATGATTACATGGAATTGCCCACTAAATTAATTTCTTGTCACAGTGACCTTTACTAAAGGAAATGGAATTTCAGCCTCTCCAAAATGGCCAAAGCATGATAATAACGAGTGAGTTGACCAAACATTCAAATTATAATTAAATGGAACAAATAAAATGATCAGCTGATTTATACAACTTTGCATTGACCCCCACCAGGTATGAAAAATCACAGACTTTACATACTATCCAAGTCTCACCATGTCAGACGCCGAGAGAAAATTTAGCACTACGGTTTAATGACGATTTACTGATTGAAGAAGTGAGTGAAAAAATGGACAATTTTAAGACGCCAAAGAAAAAGTTAACTGTAATTATCTCCAGTGACGATAGCTCTGATGACATCTTAGAATTAAGTAACAGCATCCACTGTACAGTACTAAAAGATAATGGTAAGGATATTGTAATTTTAACTTGTTTTATGTGCGTGTATTTGTATAATAGAATTTACAAAAAAAATAATTAATAATCTGTATTTTTAACTTTTGATATGTACTATTGTAATATGGTTGTATATTCTGGCATAATTCATTTATATTGTGTTATAGGTGAAATAAAATCCGCACCAAGGCAATTTAGTCTTACTAGCAGTAAAAAAACCGGGTATGTTGCTTGTGGATTCAAAAATTAACTAATGCCTTGCTAATTGTAATTTGTAATGCAGTTCACAACGTAGAAAAGTATCATCACCAAACACAAGTGACGATGAGAAGTTCAATCAAAGTTACGGGTTACTTAACAAACGGCCATTAAATAAAGGTGGTCTCGATTGCATATACGTGGCCAGTACACCAACAGCTAATTGCAACGTACCTGGCTTGAGGGACGGGTACTTCAGCTCCACATCCCGCAAAAAATCCAAGAGATCAATTAAATTTTTAGTGAGTTGTTTAGATGACTCAATAATTGAGCCAGATTCTGCCTTCAATAGTTTTCAACAAAATAAAGACCCCAATAAAGGTGATATATTTCTCAAGTTTCATTTTCAATTTCATAAAATGTTCCAATTTTACAATTAGTAATGCTTTTAATTTTTCAGAAAATGTGACACAGAATATTCCACTGGATTATTCCAAGCCTGTGCCAATTAGGTCCTACACCAAAGCAGGAGTAAATGACTTCTTGGCAGCACTCTCTCCTGAAAGTGGAATTTACAATTATGATTCCCGAAAATTCGTCTCGAGCTTTGAAGCGCACAAAATTTATTTGACCAATGTGCTCTACTATTTTTTCAACAAATTTGTGTTTGATGATCAGGTAGGGAAGGTCGATTTTATACGCAACGAGTTATTTAACACTAATGCTTTATGACTGTTTTACAGTTGCCTAAAAATTTGACAATTGACTGGAAATCAAGTTTGACAAGTTCAGCTGGCAATTGTGAATGCAAATATTTTAGAGGTACAACAATTAGATACTGTTCTATAAACCTCTCAGTAAAACTTCTAAATTCTGCAGGTAAATTGCAAAAATTCATTATTTTTTTCAAGGTTTATTAATTTGCAAAATGGACATTAAAGTCAATTTTCCGATTGAATTTAGATAAAGTGAGAGATACTTTAATCCATGAACTTTGTCATGCGGCAGTGCATTTGATCAGCGAGGAGAGGGATGCGCATGGGCCATTTTGGCGCTTCTGGTATGTACAGGTATTAATTTTCTACAATTGGTTTTTCTTGCTCAGTTCCTCGGGCCTTGGTTCATTTCCTTCCCTATGACAACCAGGAAATGATATCCTTTAAATTGTTCAAGCATTTGACCTGATTTTAACGATTTAACAAAGCTATAGTTTTTACCAAAATATTTGAAGAAAAAAACTTCTTTTTAGTTATTTCAGTTGTTTTATTTTTCTGAGAATGTCCCTAAATTCATGTTTGATTTATGTGATGAGTTTAAACCTTCTTGTACATAGTTATTTAAGTGGTTTTATTTTAATTTCTCAGAATTAATGCCCAGAAATTCATGTTTGATTTTTGTTAAAAAAAATTCACTCATTCACTGATTTTTCTTAAATTTTATTTAGGACGAAAACAGCGAACCTAGCCTTTCCAAACTTGCCACTGATCACACGATGCCACTCATATAAGGAGAAAAAATAATATGGTTTCAAAGTTGGTATATTCTTTAAAAAAGAATACCATGTCGTAAGTTCGATAGTTTTGTAATAAATAATTTATGAATAATTATGTCTAACAATATTATTCCCCTTGATTATATCTTGCATTTGGCACGAAATCTGACCAGGGTATAGCCCACATTAAATGTCACTGAAATGATTAAAGTCTGGCCTGGAAATTGGGACTGGGGAATTTGTAATGTTGACCAATTAAAATTGCCAGGCCTTTGATTCAGGCTAACCCATTACAATTGCCACGAAAAAGGCGTCGGGTTTTCCTCCAGCTGAAGCTATACACGTTCATTGGTTGGAAACTTTCCAGTGAAGTGAACGTGTTATGAGCAAAGATCATCAGGGGATTTCCCGGTTCATCGTTTACATTGGCGGTCGTTGTACAACACCAGCGTGTGCCAGTTTGACGATGCAAGGTTTACGTCATCCAAGTTCAAGTCAACAAGTATAAATCCGTGATAATGCTACCTCCAAACTTCCAAAGGGATCGTGTTACTGCTCTTCGACATCCTGGAGCACCACACGAGTAAGTATGGCCACGAACATCAGCAACAACAACAACAAGGATGTCGTCGTGTGGGAATTTAAAGACAACGCGGATTTCTGGGTTCCGTACGACGCTGACGTTTCCTCACAAATCGAAAGAGCTCACCAGAAGAAATTGAACTTCTTTTTTCTTCGAGACGTTGACCCTTCACTCTCCCAATATTCCGTCAATTTCACGCCAGGGTCGTTTCACCAACTAAGAGCTGATACAGGTAAACATAACTTTGCTGAACTTTTCGTTGATATTCAAGGGCCTTGGATATCTACATGTACATGTAGCTTTGCAGCCTTTGTTTATGTTGTACTAGTGCGGTACCGAAGTATTGTTGTACCAATGCATGGGGAAATCACGTTTTCTTTGCTATTCTATTCTCCTGTACATATTGGACATGTATTTCAAAAGTTATATACAACTGAAAAAAAATCCCAACTATTCCCAACTACCCAACTGTTCTAAATTTACACATAATATTTCCAAAAGAAGCAAATTTGTAAATTGGTTTGCCATAGCTCGATCATCACTGTTTTCTACAGTAACACAACTCAGGAGAAACATGTTTGAAAATAGTTTTGCCGTAGAGCTGTTTCCGAAAGTTACAAAACTGAAAAACTCCTAAACTTACAGGAGAAGCATGTTTGTAATTAGTTTGGCCATAGAGCACCATTGTTTTCTAAAGTAACACAACTTAAGGTGAAGACGGATAGCCCGGGGCAGGAGAAAGTTAGATTCTCACAGCAAGAAATTTTCCTTTATACTATGTTT
>JAQGAF010002034.1:0-25549 GCA_034687865.1 Kryphioiulus occultus
AATAATTAAAGGACCTTTTGTTTGGTGCAGAGCGCCCTCTATTAAGGCACCCTCGTTGGTTTATTAACGATTCTTCTTACAAAACAACGGAAGCTCTTAACTGGGCGAAACGGCGTGTATTATTATTTAATAAAACTTGTGTTTTGATCGTGATTCAAGACTTGTATTTTCTGCTCACACCTATGACCAAGAAGATGAGTGTTTATATCAATGCATGATGTTCGCCAATCTGACAGAATCTGTCCATTTGGGACCAACTTTGGATCCGACTTCAGGAAGTCACGTCATGAAGAAGTGTCAGGTAACGTTTAACGCCGCTTGGTGCAACCCCTGCAGAACAACTTTTCGCTTTTCCAGGCTGGCGAACAAGTAATGGCACGACACGAAAGGCAAAGGCAAGGCAGTCGTTAATCGCAGAAGATGCTGGATGCGAAGACGCAATCTTGCGAATTGGTTGTTATGGCAACGGCGGGGAAAGAGACATGGAATGGGGACTGGTGTTCCAGCGTTGTTATTTTATCCTAGTGTGGCTCTTCTCGACCGGCTGGATTCGTTTAACAGTAATCGTGTCGTTAAGAGCATAGAAAACATTAGAAAAAGAAAATGGAGTTTGGAGATGGAAGGGGTGGGGGACTTGTTAGGGAATTTGGTTTCGCGCACGGTCGGGAGATTGACAACATAATCGGTTGGCCAATCAGAATGGGGATTAGCAGATTGGACAAATGGCCCAACGTTCAAGTTGGACGTCGTTTGTGGACCTTCATGCCCCCTCCCCAATCCACCCTTTGGCAATGTCACAAACATGACTAAACACAATGAAACTATTAGGATGTGCTATGGTATATGCCCTGCCCCATGTGCACGAAATACGTGAATTTCAACCTTACTTGTGTAGCAGGCAAGAATGATACCTGTCCTGGCTGCCTAGCTTTTAAGTATTTTTTATCATGTTTTGTATTTTTTATATTGTTTTTCTGGTTTTTATATTTCACTAAGCTCATATCCGAACCTAAACTGACCTAAAAACGAAGGTAGGTTTAGCTGCCCCTAACTGCCAGGCAATTACCGATTCGGCAATGTTTGCTGCAAACATGACTAAAGATAAGAACGCTATAAGGTTGTGCTACGGTATGTGCCCTGCTCTAAATGTGCACGAAATACAGTACGTGTATTTCAACACTACTTGTCTGGTAGACAAGAATGTTATCTGCCCCAGCTGTCGGAATTTATTCTTTTTGGGAGGAGAGGGGAGGGATTGTCTTAATCCTAACCTAAACTGATTTAAAATGAAGTTTGAGTTAACTGTAACTAACTGCCAGGCAACCACTGACAGCCTGACAAGTAAAAAACAGTATTAGGATTTACTACGGTATATTCCATGCTTAAAATGTGAACAAATGTGTATTTTGACCCTACTTGTCTAGTAAACAAGAATGACACCTGTATTAGATGTCAAAATTTATCCTGTTTTTGCGGTTTTTGTGGGTTTTTTTTCTATTTTTTTGGGTCATTCTTAACCTTACCCAGCCTAAACTAACCTAAAAATGAAATTTGAGTTAGCTGCCCCTAACTGCCAGGCAATCATTGACAGCCCTACAGGTAAACGTCGGTACAAGTACATACTTGTACGAACTACGGTATATTCCCTGCTCCAAATATGTACAACATTTGCATTTTAACCTACTCGTCGATTTAACAAGTATGACTCCTGTATTAGTTGTCAGAATTTATCATTTTTTTTGCTGTCTTTCTGTTTTTGTATATTTTCTTGTTTTTTTGTGCTTTTTTGGGTTTTTTTTGTATTTTGTGTTAGTTCTAACCTTTCCTGACCTTAACTAACCTTAAAAGAAGTTTGATGTAGCTTCACCCGCCACCCAGGCAATCACTGCCAACCTACGATCCGTTAGGAGAAGCCGTCCCACTGGTGGAACAAGCTAAACGGTGTTTTAAAATAGTTGACATTGAGTATGTGAGGGCTTTAGGTCTTAAAGAATGTTTTCAACAGCAGGAACACACTTTTGTCACGACTATAAATTCCTTTTTGTTCCTCTTGTACTGCCAGGAATACGAGTCGGTTTTGCTCGTTGAAGAAATTTCAGGGAAATCCATCTAAAGGGTGATAAAGCGAAGTTTGGCGTGATAATGCGCACGCTAGCCATCATCGTTCTGCAACTGACCTACATTTGGCATTTATAATGGCGTCACTAAGTGTGTGCCAGCACAAGGCTCGAAATGGTGGTTTCAGACAGGCTTTATAACGCAAAAACCTAGTGCGATGCCTTTTTGTAAGGCTGATTTAGGAGATTGTGAAGTTTTCTGCGAAATAATGCAGTTATTTATCAAAGTGCACGTGCCATTATCAGTGGGTTCAGTATCCAACTTGCTGAATTGGTTAACATGGAAACTTGTTTATTGAATAACATGACCTTAATTCAAACATTGATAAGTATTAGTAGACTACTGGACAGGAGCATAGAAAATGATGGAAATATTAGAGGACTAGATAGTTGGACAAGTGAGTTTATTGATGTTGTCAACTTTGGTTTGAAGAGCTGGAAGTGTAGCTTCAGCATCTTCCCTGGTTAGAAAAATCACCAGATTTGAACAGTTTCAACCAATACACGTAGAATCTAGTAAAAATTACAGATACAGTTCCATCTGTTAATGTTCAAACTTGTAACGTGGCTATTCCAGAAGAATTACCACTGCTGTATTGAGGGTAAAAATCCCCAAATTGGTAAAATATAGAGTATACGAACTTCTCCGAATGGCAAAATTTCGAAAAAAATTTGCACGTTAAAGAATTACGGCATCATCTTGGTGAAGGGGTTATACAAATTTGATTTATGGTATTTAACGTTCGTCTGGATTTTGTGTGATAAAAGTAAATTATTTATGATGTAATTTGAATACGGATTTTTACGAAAATGATGTCGAGTGCTGAGACATTGGGTGATGGATCTGAAAATCACGACTATTGTGACAAAATACTTGACCGTTGCATTTCCAATCCACTGAGGGTGAATTTAAATTAATTCAAAAGGAAACTGGCGTCTGAAATACATGTATGTTTTCTAAGAAAAGAAATCGTACGTTAATTCACGAGAAGTGAGTTATCGTTAAATGAATGGCGAATTTAGCTCTTCACGGATATAGCGAAGTATCTCCATAATCTTGTCCAACTAATGTCATAAGACGTTCAGAAGAGAGGTAGGGGGTTGTCCAATTCTGTCGAATGGATTAGAGGGGTTAAGGGGGCAAAGTCGATTTTTTGATGGACGTGGTTTATGCACAGCCTCTAAGATGATTTACGAATTAGATCATCAATTCTATTTAAATGTGTACAACACATTTGAATTATCAACTTGAAGTTAATGCAACTTTTTGGCCACTGTCTGCAGAGTATTGGTGGTGTTTTTTTTCTAAGACAGCAAGAAACACGACGAAATTAAGCAATCTGCTGCTCGTATCTAAACAGCTGTTTTCGTGTGTCATTGTTCTTCGGATTCCGGATTTAATTCCCATATCTGCGCTATCTGCCGAGTGCGGAATATGAAATGTTGATTCGTCTGTTTCTGTTTATGGTCGTTTAATTTTCTTATATTTGTCTGCTCAGCAGAGATAAAGGAGGCGCAGTTGCATGTTGCATCGGGAAAATGCCATGAAATATGAAGCTGGATTTCTGGGGGAAATTCGGAGAGCATTTCAGCCTTATCACAGGCGACCATCTCAGCTTCGAGTGCCTAAGTTTTCTCTTAATTAAAAGAAATTACGAAGTAATGAAACTGCGACATGCAGCACTGCAGCGCATACACGCACGATTATGTAGAAAGCAGATTTTTATCGCCAAATTTAATCTCTTTTGGCTATGGGACTCCATGCTTTTTTCCATCCAAGTCGTTTTTCAGAACTGCCTTACCCCAGAAAATCTACAGGGAAATCCGACGGTAATTTAATTCGTCTTCATTTGCACGCACGCGTGCCTGGGCATTAATCACGTTTTCTTATTTCCGGTTCCAATTTAATGAACTTTTAAATTACCCCAAGTGCATGGCTAAAAAGTCGGACTCGAGCCCTCGCAACGGTCGATAATGTCGGCCAAATATGAATTGAAGTTAGCGCTAAAAATAAGCATTCATGTGTGTTAGCCAGATATTATACATGTAGTGACTGAAAACAGTGTATCCAGGACCAATTCAGACTGTACTACGCATTAGACGCTGCTCCGCAATATACACTATGAAAAAGTCGGCTTCTCTTAAAGGCTCGGAGGCTGGCCGTGATTGCCTGGCTGTTAGGGACAGCTAAATAGAAATTGTACTGTTAAGTTAGTTTAGGTTACCGAAAGAACACAAAAAGAGAATAGAAGCACAAAGAAGAAGACAATAGAAGCACAAAGAAGAAGAAAAAAACACCTCACGAACCATATAAAGTTGTTAGTTTAGGTTAGGTTTTCGATAGGGTATTTCAGGCAAAACCCAAAAGAACACAAAAAGACATAGAAACACAAACAAGAGGAAAACACCTCACAAAATATAAAAAGGAAAACTTGCGACAGCTATTCCAGGGGTAAAAGTTGTTTACTAGACAAGTAGGATTGTAATACAGAAAATATTTTGTGCATATTTGGGGCTGGGTCTAATTTGTAGTGCATCTCAAATGCATTTGTGTTAATTTTAGAGAAATGACAAATTTAGCAAGATTTATGACTCGACTCTGTTAAGGGGAAAATATGAGCATTGCATTTGAATGTTTTGTTAATTGGTGTTTGGATTATAGTGCTTTCGGTTTGTCACTAGACCTAGTTGATGAGAAAATTATGAATTTATGGATATTTATACAACAGATTTGCACAATATTAAGTCAAAGCCGAGAAAATGCTTTTTTACATTCTTACGAACACGTTTTCGAAAGCTGCATTTTCAATGCATTTGCTATGTATGTGCCATGATAATGTTTTAAATTCAAGATTAAGCGATTTAAACATTCTTTATTTGTCCAATTTTCGTGAATTATTGCTGAAATTATGCTGCGAGCATTAATTTAACTTTATAGCTAAATGCATTGCTTCCAGGAATTGTTGATCTTATTGCATCTGTGAATTCACCAAGCTAAGTTTTCGGTCTTTATTTCTGCATGCAGTGTGTAATCAGCAACACCATGTTTTGCAAAATTCGCATACTTTAGTAGCAACAACCATTAGGTTTGTGTTCGACCAAAATATCTCTCAAACAACAGGGAATGTATGCATATCGAATTAGAAAGATGGAGGAAGTGTGGTTATATGAGATAAAATCAATATCCAGTTAAAAAAAACTCTGTTACCGCTCTCTTTTGAAGTAGCGAGGCATTGAACACAAATAATTGAATTCAATAATCACCCAGATTAGAGGTCTTATCTTTTTTAATTCAATGTCGGTATTACATTGCCACACAAAGAAGAACGTAGCCGAAGGAAGCATTTTGAATGCAGATTCGTGTCTTTCTGTGCAATATGACTTACGCATTGTTTTCTAATCTCCGATATATAAATTAGTTATAATAGCTATTTTGTAAGGCCCATGAGTTGCAACTGAAAGACGCAAATAAGCTACGGAACATTTCTGGGCTTTCGGTTCCTTAGAACGTAAACACTCATTGAAGTTCACTTCTTTGGCTGTAATATCTTAGCAATTAACGTAACCCAATACCTGATTTAGCTGCCCCTAACCGCCAGGTAATCACTGCCAGCTTGCGAGCCGTTAGGAGAAGCCCACATTCTTATGGTGTCTATGGCGGACGGGCAGCAACAGGGATTATATCGTAGCATAGCCAAAATAACCTGAGAAACACAAGGACCGTCAAGCAGCGCCACCTAAGGCGCTTTCCTTTTAAGATTTGCCAGGAGATGAGACTTTTTCTGCCGATCTATCGAACGATACATTTCGAGAAAGGCATTTTTTTTCGAAATTAAACGATTTTTTGTCTGGGGGGAAATCTTTTCTCGGCGATGTACGCAGCCGAAATCATGAATGATTATTTGTCAAACGTTAATGGCGTTTGTTTGCTTTTGCTCTATTGCTTGCCAAAACGTCTGCTGTAAACGCGGAATTAATAGCATTGTTCATTGACCGAGGAATTTCCCAGAGTGCCACGCGCACGACTTACAATGGCAAAGCTGGGCATTCCGAAAGTCGAACGAATTTCAGCGAAATTCATCCAGGGAATCAAAATGGACCCCCAAAACCTCCAAATTGTCTAGCTACCCCTGATGAGGGCAAACTAGCATAGCAAGGGTATTGGCAGTGATTGCGTGCCGTTAGGGGGCAGTGTAATAATTATTGTTCTGCGTCAACCAACCAGAGTTTGTAAGTTGGTTGCGTTTGCTTGAACCTTGGCATTTGACATAATTCGATCACTTAAGCTAACAACAAAGCTAAAATGCAGAATTGCAGAAAAAAGCACAAATGGCGAAAAATCCTTATAAGCTAAATGGTTAGGGCAGAAATCTTTTGGAATGGTTAGGTGTTGGTTAATTTCCTGTAGGCTTATCGGTATGGAATGGTTAGCTGCTGGTTAATTTCCTGTTGGTGTATCAGCATTCAGGAATGTAATTCCTATTTATCTAATATGTGATACCCAACAACATTTAATGTTTATCTTGAATTGTGGATTTATTTCGCTGATCTGGTATTAGAAAGGTCAGTGAAGTATCACGTCACTACCATGCAGCTTACCGGGTGACGTCATGTCCTCTTATCGAATCCCGAATATGACATGCTCACAGACATGTACCTAGACTAGTACTTCCCAAAAGTTGTCCTTCATTACCTAAAAACTACTTACCAGAAAGTCGATTTTACCCTAAATTTTTATCCTGCTCCTAATGTGCACAGAATGTATGAATATTTGAACCCTACATGACTAGTAGACAACATGACATGACTAGTAGTCACTTTCTGGAAAGTCCGGGAATGTCAGGGAAATGAAAAAATGTCAGGGAATTCGTGAAAATGTCAGGGAAATGAAAAAGTGTCAGGGAATTCGTGAAAATGTCAGGGAATATCAGGGAATTTCACACGCAAATTGATATACATGTAGGCATCATCTTTTACAACAATTTGTGATAAAATTCATCATTTTCTCATTTTAATATGTCAGTGAAATGACTGCAGCGATATCATGGAAAGGGAGTGGAAACCATGCAACCTAACCTGTCCCATCCTAAACTAACCTAAAAATGTATATGTAATTTATATGTGATTTAATCTTCTTTTAGTGTAACCTAAGGTTACCACTTTCTGAAAACTCCGGGAAGTCAGAGAATTCGTGAAAATTCATGAAAATATAGGAGAAGCTCACATAATGCATGTATGCTGATCAGACTTTATTTACAGTTGTTTATAGTATAGGTACACACTGACTGACTACTTTCTTTGGAAATTCGTCCTACTTTCAACGATCACAGTACATTTTAACGTGTATTTCCAAAGGCAAACCAATTCTGAATAATTTACTCAGGTTTGGGAAACATGCCATAGATGGCGTCGTTGATAAACTTGGAATGGTTCGATTTGCCAAAACTAATCACATCAGTTGGGACAGTTTGGCATTCTGTTTTTCCATGTTAAACATGGACAGAAGCAACGTCTTCCATCTTCATTTGAACATCTTCATCTGTCCATCAATTGAGCATGAGCAGGCATGTGCATCATGGTAAGCCGGACCTTGATGGTCATCCTCTGGCCAACTGACTTTTCAAACTGCCCTCGCTCGTCATTCTTTACTCCTCTCTTAATTCGCTTTTGACTGGAAAACCTTGAAGTGAGCAGCATCTCTCGGCAATGGCATTTATTGGACCTTCACATGAAAACCAATAAAAGGCAATAGGCTGTCTCCAGACGTCGTTCCACAACAACAATACACGGAAGCCGTAACACAGTGGTGACGTTATTGCATTTGTAACACTTTTCCCAACACATGTCCCAACAATTTGAAACATTTCACGACCGCGCTCGCAATTTCGCCTGTTTCCCAACAAATAAAAAGGAATTTGAGGGGATTGGCGCCACCTGGTGCCAGGCGCAAGGCCCTCCTAAAGTGCACTTAGGACCTCTCGTGCCATCCTTCGTTTAATCAGCTGATTGAAAAATTGCCGATGTGGCCCGCTGGGAAATTGGACATTCCGAAAATGTGCAAACTTACGAGAATAACAAAGCTCGGATTCCTGTGTTCTATTGGTAGCTCTCTCAACCCCCACAAATACAAGTTTAAAAATAACATTTGAAAAAGCCTCTTTATTTTGCTTTCACCTGCTTCGAACAATGTTCTTTTATGTGAACTTGAAGGATAATGTGAAAACAACTGAAATAGGATCGGCCATATTGGAACTCTAGACGGCCATGATGGAAATCTGCTTCTCTTTAATTTTCTGCTACTAAAACCTTCTTAAACTCAGTTAATGCTTTTGCTTTTCAGAAGCATGACAGTGAAAAGCAACTCTAAATTGAAGTGCAAAAGAAGTGTTAGAATCAAATAAAATTTCATCATGAAGCTTTTTAAAATACTTTCTGTAATAACGTGGTTTCATAATCATGTTTTTATTATTATTATATCGGCATTATTTAACAAAATACCTAATGAATTGGTAAAAAGTAGGGCGAGAGAACTTAACTTCTCCAGCCTGAACATGGCTGCTACCAACTTATCTGATAATTTGTTGTCAGATTCCATATACTTGTGCATGTATACATTTGCTACCTGTACAGTAATTAATTAATTTTGAATGCCTCTTATTACCACCTTTATTCCAATTGTCCAACTAAAATAGAAACCGTTTAAACAATTACTGAATAAACAAACTAATATCCTTTCTAAACAAATATTAAGTGCCGGTCCCGACGTGGAACCAATGCTGGATCTACCATAAAACGATATTCAAAAAAATTTCTGTCGGGTTTTATTGGCCCCACAGTTATTGTAAATTAATACCAGTTTGTAATACAGAGAATTTGGCAACATATCAAACGCAGAGAGAAACACTAATGTTCAGCTCCGGTCCCAAGGACATTACATGTAGTTTGGACACGTTGGGCCGTTACTTTCAGCAATGAAGTTTACTATTATTATTATTATTATTATGAAAAATATAAATACAGGGTTGCCGAGAAATAATGTGGGGTTAGCGTTATTAATGCTCAAAACCCCACCATTATTTTTCGGAAGCCCTGTAATAATAATAATTTATTCAATAAGGGCCGAAATTCAAAGTAGAACTTGTATGGCCTCGAAAACGTACAAAAAGAAGTTATTTGACAAATTAGATACAAAAATCCAAGAAGGAAAAAACATTTCAAAATTAATGCAAGGCAAAAACAAAAAATACCGAAATTCATAAAAACATTTCATTACTTTACAAATATTTGTATCAACCAAATGTGCTCTGAATACGAGGTAAAAAGGAAACCTCATCAAAAACTCATGAAATTGCACACAAATAAAAAATGTATACATGTATGATTGAAAATTCTCTTCTGAAACTGAATTTCCTTTTACCAGTATGGAATGTTAAAGGTGTGGAATGAAGAATCAAGTTCCCATAATGGTAGCCAGAAACTCCAATATGGCCGTTTCAAACTTCAATATGGCCGCCTCGACTTTGTGCAGATTCCCAAAGAGCGCTCCTGGTGCATCCTTCCCGACATGCACCGCGGCTCGGCGAGGGGTTTAATTGCAGCATTAAGTCGGGCATTAAGCCTTCTAACGGATATAGCGAAACAATGATTGGTTCTTTGTTCCTCTGCAACTCCTCGCTACAAATCTCCCTAATTTCTGCCCTTATTTCGAGTCCCATTAATCAAGAGCAGGAGCGAGGGCGAGAGAAGGAGAGAGAGACTCGACTTAGTTAGCTGCAACTTCTTGGCTGGAAATTTCAGAAAATTAGAAGTTTTTCCCTCCACGTTCAAATTCTATTACTATTGGCTTTTCCTCGACGTCTGCGGAGCGTAACAATCTATTGTTAATGGCAATTCATTCGTTGCCAACATTCTGATGAACTTAAGCAGGAGAGCAGCGTGCAGCTGAAGCCACTTCCGGTGGATTCGTTTATCCAATGGAATTAAGAACGACACTAACATAACGGAATTACTGGCATTTTCTGTTGGTGGGGTGGGATGGAGTGGCATTGTGGGACGTTGCTCGAATTGCTCATTCACTACTTCAAGCCTAAAGTTCCAAAACGGTATTGAAAGACAGTTGAACTGAATTGACACGCTTTTGAATGACGAAAATAATTCAATGTAAACTGTTTTAGATTGATATCCAGCTGCCCTGGGTCCTTGGAAACGAAACTTCAATGCTTTTATGCGCTGCATAGTCGACAGTTTTCCAATCAACCAATTAAACGAAGATAGGATGCTTTTCTGAAAAAAAAATACAACGTGCCAGTGCTAATGTAATGTCTTAGGCTCATGTGTAATAGTCAGTGTAGAACTCCGTGTATCGTGTTCGAGTAGATGACGATGGAAGACCGAACAAGATTCCATCAGGGTCGTCGCATATTGCAACATGACCTTCTAAAACTCCATTATGACTGTCTTGTACTTCAATATGGCCGTCAAGTACTCCAATATGGACATTTTAAACTCCATATTTGGATTCTCAAGCTCCAATATGACTGGCTTATACTTCTTAATGCTATCGTCTCAATCTCCAATATGGGCCATTCATAAAGGACGTCCTGGAATTTTCATGGAATTTAACCCCCCCTCCCCCATGTCCTTTCCGATTTAAAAAAAAACACTTTCACATTGAAGAAAATACATAATAAGTGTATTAATTGTATTTTATTTATAACAGGGTGACTTTTGTACCTTCACTTAAATTTCTCTGACTTTACCAGGTTTTAAAAGACATTTTTTAGAAAATTTTCAGACAAACAATTTTTACGGATTTGACATATTTTCTGAATGTTCTGAAAAATTACTGGAAATAATGACTTTTTAGTGTATTAGAATTAATAACGAGGTCTGAAACGACATTTTTAACTCCCTGATTTTTTCAGGTTTTCCAAGTCTGGGGAAACCTGTTTTTCTTTCGAAATTATAAAAAATATTCGTAGTGATGGAAACGTTGCAGGCAATATTTTTATTAAAAAATTTGCTAAGTAGCCAAATACACACTGGTATTACTTAGGAACGCCGCAGGCGAAATTTTTTTAATTTTAACAAAATTCAGCAGAAATAATGAATTTTAATGACGTTTTCATAAGAAATATTGGGGATAGTGTGCGATAATGAAAACGCCGTAGGCGAAATTTGTATAAAAAGTTCAATTGACGATCCGGACGTCCACTTTCCTTGAACCCCTCCCTCCCCCCTGTCTGGCAGTGTCCGGTTTTCGAAGACCTCACTTTCCAGGACGTCCTTTATGGGTGACCCCTATGGTCTCGTCTAGAACTTCAATATGGTCTCGTCTCGAACTCAATATGGTCTCGTCTCGAACTCCAATATGGTCGTCTGTAAACTCCAACATGGCTATCTTATACTTCAATATGGCCGTCTCAATCTTCAATATGACCGTCCCATATTTGAATATGGCCGTCAAGCACTCCAATATGGTTGTCACAAACTCCAATATGGCCGTTTCGTAGTCCAATGTGACATTTTCAAACTCCAATAGCTTATGACCATCGCAAACATGAAATATGGATTCTCAAGTTCCAATATGGCGGTCTTATACTTCAATATGATCTCTTCTCAATCTCCAATATGGTCGTCTGCATATTCCAATATGGCTATCTTATACATCAATATGACCGTCTCACGCTTCAATATTATTGCAGTCGATGTCAATTTAGTTTGTAACGTAAGCATGCCATAAAAATACACTTAGTGCACGTAAATGTATAATCTCTGTATGTTGAAATTAAAATTGCTCTTGCAATTTTTCAAATTTTGGAGTCTGATCTTCTGGTTATCCCCTAATCTTTACGAGTACAGAATATGAAGCAGTTGACCATTAAGAGTTAGCCTAGCTTCTTAGGTCTGGATTTTGTCAGGTTTCAATTAGGAATCCTCGATCTGTCCGTAACAAAAAATAGCCTTTTAATGAGCTGTTGGTTTACTGGCTGCCAACTGTTTTATGGCAGCATTAAGGCGGAATTATGGCTGAATTAAGGGGGTAAGTGGCGATTAAGGCGCGAAAACAATGAACATATTTCGCGAAAACATTTCAATTCCAGATTAGGTTAGCGGATTAGGTTGACTTAGATGCGAGCTGAGATACCGCTCGCAAACACACCCCCAGAGCTGTTTTTCTCACATTGGAAACGTTACATTGTCAAGTTTAATTAAGCTTATCTGAATGCTCCGGAACTGGAGGACGATTTGCGAAGGCTGGATGTTGAGAAATGTTGTTGACAGTCTCTGTCATGCATTGAATGCAAGAGTAGCGATGGTGCTAGTATTTTGAAACATATGGAGGACGTGCAAAATGGACACGTTCAAATCTTCCAGGGTGTCTTCCAGCCCAGTTATAACGTTTTCACCTAAAAAACGGATATGCTTCGGAATACACCCTGCTACAGATGTACAAAAAATGTGTATTTAAACCTATTCTAGCTGGGATGGCCAAAAAAAGGTCAATTGGTATTCGATGCACCTTTTAAACTGGCCAGTAGAAATTCAGAGAAATTCAGAAAATATAGAGCAATATGTACAATAGGAGATGTTTCAAATAGTGATTCTGGCTGTGCTATTGAATATTCTCTGCTCCATCATACACCATGGGAAAGTGAGCTTCTCCTAACTGCTCGTAGGCTGGCAGTGGTAATCTGGTGGTTAGGGGCAGCTAAATCAAGCATTACATTGTTAGGTTAATTGATTTAGATAAAAAGCAACAAACTACACCCACATGGAAAGGAAATTTATTTTAAATGCATTGTGAAATGCATTGCGAATTGCAAAATATATTGTAAATACATTGGTCGCTTTTGCCGCAACACGAAATGCATTTGGAGCCGCTAATGTTGACTCGTGTACAGTATTTCACGATGTGTTTAAAACCAAATACTTGCAACAGTTCTGCGTGCTGCATTGAATTGAATGAAATTGTTGTATTTTTTTAATTTTAAATTTTATTTCATTACCAGTTCTGATTTATTTGTTGAATATTTTAGATGTTTTTAAAATCCAGAATTGGGATTTTTTAAGCCTTGAATATATGAAATATAGCGAGGCTCTTGACATTTTACAATGCATGGAATATAAATTGTAAAATGCATTCTTCGATGCACGAACTCCTTAAAAGCATATTTTGAAATACATTCGGAAATGCATTATCGAATATATTTGTCACTACAGTTTTAAACTAAGCTTGAATTTGCCTCAATCTATAGACATTACAATGTATTTTCCAATGAATGTCTTAGATTGCATTTCCAAATGCATTACCATTACATGTGGGTAGACAGGTTGTTATGCACAATTGTAGCACAACAACCTACGAGCCGTTAGGAGAAGCCCACTTTCAAATTGTGTCTATGCTGGAGCAGGGCATATTCCGAAGTAAAGCACTAAAACCTTACCAAACAACCCAAATAATGGCAGACAATGCGGGCCACTGCCAGGCTAAGGTTTCGAGTGAGGGTCAAAGGTGAACGCCATAGAGGGAAATCCTTTTCACCTCAAACCAGGGCAGCATCCGGGCCACGAGAAATGAAACATGTGGCCCGTTTGGTTTCCGGATGAGCAGAAATACCTTCTGATGCAAATCTTCGACAACCATAAACCTATCTGCATGTTTTAAAATCAATATATTTGGGCTTATTACGCTCGAATTAGCGAGAGGAAGCTGTGATCTGCTACCACCAGTAATCGATGCTTCCTTTAAGACTCAGGACACTTCCGCTTGCCGCTAGATGGCGTTAGGGTTGTCCCAATGCTGATCCAGCAAGCTGGTGACAATATTGATGGACGACCAGTGAGCAATGTTGAAGACGGCCAAATGGAGAGCTGATATTCGAGCAACTCTTTGAAGACATGTCATGACGAGTGATTTTTGAGTGCACTCGAGGATTATTGGTGAAAGCGATGCAGTTTTGTTTACCTTCATGGCCATGGGACTTGTTCCAAATTTAAACGAAAATCAATCGTTTGGCCAGGATGATTCCTGTCGATCAGAAGTGTTTTGTCACCCTTATTTAATTATAAAGCATATTATTCTTGAGATCATCTTAGTGATGCTTGGTGATTTCTTAAGAATAACGTCTGAAGTATTGAGTCTTGAATAATTTTTTGTTCTCAAGTGTCCCATGGAAAGGGAATTTCATTCTGAGCAGGTCGCACGGCAGGGGACCATTTCACATCCATACTTATTTTGTTGTTTTAAGATGGGATTAGTTATCTTCCGGGATTAATCCGCGAGAACGTGTCACTGCCATCTTTGAGTGCACTCAAGAATTATTGATCTTGCAAAATATATTTCCTCCATGGATAATGTTACGTCACGACCAGGTTTTAATTTTCACATAATGCAAACTTCGTTCTAATTATTGCAATGACTAGTTTGTCTTCTTTCATGTTTCAAATTGCGATGAAATTTTTAGTGATTCCTGTAAAGATCTTACTCGAAGGAACGAAAAATATTGCAATGTGTGGAACCATGCTCAAGGCTCCAAGATCTGGGATGTCCTGGAAAGTCGAGGCATTTTGGGTAATGGTGGAAAGTTGGAGAAAGTCAGGGAGTTTCTCAAACAAGGCATGGGACTTTTCTTGTATTCAAGAATTTTAGATACAAATTACTCTCAAAGTAGTGGTGGACTAATCCTTTCTGTTGTTAGTATAAATGTTAAAACCAGTTAACAGGATCTTCCCAATTCGTTTTAGCATGATTAATGTCGATTTTGGCATACGTGAGCAGTGAATTTTCGGCCAAGTTAAACTTGCAGCAATTCTTTGTAAAGAAATCACCTTAAAGTCGTGAGGTACAGAAATAATTCACAAGTTGTGCAATTTAAAAAAATCTGCAATTCATGGACTAAGGTACAATTTTAATTTTTAATTATAGTTTTGACTAATTGAAATATCATTCAAATGTACCATAGAGGGTAATCATTAAGCCCCTACCCTTTAAGGAATACACAAATATATGGTAACAAATGGATTACCATATTAGGATTAGCACTAATTGGCGATTTAGTCACATGATACCAGTGGCCATCTTGTTTCAAAAAAAAATTCTTTGTAAATCAGTTTTTTTAAATTAATTTTTGCAAAGAGAGTTGAACTATGCTCACAATGTACTACAATTTCAACATGGTTGATTTTGATTACCATTTTCTTTAGACATTATCATTTGGACGTGAATATTAGAGGCAACAATGAAAAGTGTTTCTTTTCATGGCCTTGTAAAAATTCTGAAAATTCATGGAAAAAACCTGGAAAACCAGGGAATTTCATTTCAATAAAATTTGTGAAATCATACCAGGAAGAACTGATAAGTGACCTGCTTTTGGATTTTGCCAAAATATTGCTAGAATAAAATAGGCTGTTTTATTATCTAGCTCATCATCCATACTTCCTTTAACTGCGATTTGCAAGCCCACGTTTTTCTCTATATTTTCTCAATTTGCGGCCATGTTGTGCGCTTTTGGCGGAATTTGTGATTGTCAATTATGACATTCCTGGCGAACGTACCGCCCTCGCACGTTATTTGCGATTCGAATATTTGCATCTGAGATCCAGAACTTTAAAACTGACATGCCTTCTGGATATTGATTGCGTTTTTGCTAATTTTGCTCTCTATATCCACCCTCCATTTCGCCTACAGGGCGTCACTGCAGTCGCACATTGCTGGCTGGTTCCGAGAACTTAGCTCTTGGAGTTAGGGGAATTTTCATCTTGGTAGAGAGTTATTTGATGACGTTTTCAGCGAGAGTTTTGTGTACTCAACATTTTAAAGATTTTGTCATAATTCGGTTGCACTTTCTTCCAAAATCGAAAAAGGGGAAATGGAAAAAGCAGCATTGAAAAGACTGTTCAATTGGCTGGTCCTTGGAGGCCTTCAGCTTAGTTATAGCAAATATCAAATCAGCGCGATATATTCAAGCTGAATTATTTATATTTTCACCAAAGAGAATAGTTGACTATCTCCTCAGCCGCAACCCAAGAAGTGAAGGATTTGGCGTTTAGGATGCCTTACTGAACCCATTTGTGGAAGATGGATGATCATAAAAAGGAATAGGAAATCAGCTGCACTAATAATAACTATGAAAAACCGGATAAAGATAGAGGCTGGAAGCAGAACTCGATAAATGAGTCGTGATAGACCACTTCCGAGAAGATTTTTTGCTATGCTATGGTATGTGCCCTGCTGCAGCATACCGTAGACGCTTTGAGAAAGTGGGCTTCTCCTAATGGTTCATAGGTTGACAGTTATTGCCTGCGGTTAGGGCAGCAAATCAATAATATATTTTACATATCAAGTTATTGGTTAACGCAAAAATCAAGGAATTACAAGCAATTGGTAGTAGAAATAATAATGCTAATTAAAATGTTACTAAATTCGCAGCTTTTTAACACAATAATCAAGAAATGGCAAGCAATGTTGTGCGAGAAATAATAAAACTAGCTAAAATGTTAATTAAAATAACTATTCTTAATTTGCTGTTTCTTAATTTTTGTGAAATGTGTTATTGATTTGCTAAATTTCCCTGACCTTTTCAAATTAGTAAATCCATTTACCCTGACTATTCCGATTTCTCTGACTTGCATTTGCATATGCCATATTTTTTGCATTTTTAATCGTCAGGATGACCAGCTAAACTTCTTTTAATGCTTGACAGTCAGGGAAAAGTAAGGAAAGTGAAGTGAGTTATCTCTGGGGCAACCACGAATAAAGAAATTGCATTTTTGGTAAGTTTAGAAGGTTATGTTAGTAGAAAACAATTGAAAAGAAACAAGAAAAAACAATAAAAAGAATTAATTTCGACAGCTAGGACATGTGCCATTATTGACAAGTAGGGCTAAGGTGCACATTTGGAAAGGGCATACATGTATGTCGCATTAAGCTTAAGCTTATATCCGGATATGGTACATTTATTCCATGCCCTAAATATGCACAAACTATTTACTCGTATATTTCAACCTTACTTGTTTAGTATACAAAATGGCAGCTGACCTTCCGTCGCAATTTATGTCATTTTAAATTTACATACGGCATGTTACGCACATTTGGAACAGGGCATATACCGTAGTATCGCACATATTTTTCTGAAAATGCATGCCAACTGCCAAACTGCAGTATAAGCTCAGTCACAGAGCACAATTATTTCTGAATAGCCACATCATAGACCAGGCTGTCTTAAGGGACAATCCCCTGGAGTAATAGCAATTCCATTGTGCGAATACTGGATTGTAGCGAGCTTTGAGGGGTCAGCTTAATGGTCAGCGGTCAGTGGGGGGATTCGCGGAAAATGGCAGCCTGGCCATTAAATGGCGATGATTTCAGAGGCCCATTCAGAGATGCCCATTAAGGTCATTAAGGAAAGGCGATTGCGAAGTTAAAATCAGTCGAAAATAGCCTCTTGACTATTCAGCGAGAGGACAAGCCAACGACTCGATGGCCAATGGACAATGGTCAAGACTGATGATGAAGGTAATCGCCAGCAGTGCAACTGTGTGTGTGTGTGTGGACCAGCGTATTATGCGAGCTGAGCAATCCCAAGAAATAAAAAAGTCGTGTTTTCTCCTACTACGTGAGCAGAATGCAGGAGATTGGCTTTTTTCCTCATTTTCTTCTTCTGTTCTAAACAAACTTTGGTTTGCGCCTGGAAAAAGCCAGCTTTCTTATCAGAAAATTAAAAGGAGACGCCATCTTGGGAGTCGTAAAACTGAAATCACGAGCAACGCTGACCGGACTGGAAAAGAGGATGACAAATGATTTCGCCATTTACGTATGCGCCATCCGTGCCCACGTAAACGGATAACGCAGGTTTTACACAGTAGAAAGAACAGAAAGCTGAGCAGATCCAGAAAACCATGAGAAACCCATAAGGCCCTATGGGAGTAGTGGTGCACAAAAATAGAACCAGGCAGTCTAAGTGAGGAAGAGCATTGTCCAACTCCGGAATTCCTCCAGACCTGGAAAAGCCAGGGAAATTGAAACGGCCTGGCAAAGTCAGGGAAAATTGATTTACGGTACTTTTAAAACGTCAGGGAAGTTCAACATATCAATAACAGTTAATAATAGTTATCCACTAGCACAAAAATCATGAGATGACTAGAAATTCTGTAAAATAAATTAAGAAAACTAATTTAAATTCAATATTTTGTTAAACCACCAGTGCTCTCAATGACCACTGAAAAACCAATATTTTCAATTTCGACACCTCTATGAATATTCAATGGGGTAAATGAAATTGTCCTGTATGTAAATCTAAGCTTGCCATAATGACTACTCAAACATGTCCAATAAGTCAACTTGGTTGCAAAAGCCAATCGCAGCTTGCAAGATAAATGTTAGATTAGTTTTTCAATCTGTTTTTGGGAGAATTATAATTGATTGACCATTTCTTAAAAATATGCTACAGCAACAGTACGCTGACTGCAAGAGTTCTTATGACCTGGGAAATTAATCTTAACCTGTCCTGAAATGTTTTTGGTTGAATTTAGTTGACTCCGGATGATCAGTGGCGCCCTCCCAAGCCACCAAATAAAAAAATCCAAATGCTGGGCTGTCAACGAGGATCTCAACCCAATCCAATGATCTTTTTATCTCGCCTTTTCTTAAAGACTAAGACGTTTTTTGCGGCAATAACAGCTTGACATTTTAATGATTAATTTGCGCTCACCCGAGCCCCAAAAAACGCGTATTTAGCGAGGAAAAACTTTATTAAGCTGGCTGCGAGCTTTTTATGACAACAACTGAGAAGAAAAAAACCCTAGTTTTGCCCCTGAAGAGAGAATATTCGCTGAGTTTCTAAGCCTCGTTTTTAACAAGTGCGGATTTTGCCAGCAAAACGATGAGGGGATTATATCAAGGTGGATTTATTGGAAATGGCATTTGGCTGCCACGCTAAGATTGTTGTTAATAACGCTAGGAGACAGCACCTGCTAGGGATTAATCGGGGATTAAAACGGGATTTGACCGGAAGCGATGGTTAACATTGAGTCGGGGTCAGTGGGGGCACATGAGTCGATTGGCTTGTCAAGTTGACTGAATTAATGTCACGGACAGCCCATGGTGTAAGCTTTGGATTTCCACTTTCTGCTGGCTTTTAACGTTAAAGTTGCTTTCAAGACAATGCTTTTTAATTTTGGTTGATGGTACTTTAAAGTAGCAATTAGGAGACGTCAGTTATGAACTGCCCTCAAAATCAGGCAGGTTTGGGCATCGACACATGTTTGTTTAAATCATCGATTTAAAATGAATTTTTGATTTTCAATCAAATTATCTTTATAATCAATATTACAGAAGCTCCCAGTCAAAATGTAACTGACTGTTGATGATTAGGTAAAATTGACGGTTGGTATCCAGGGCATGTTGAATAGATGACCACATTGATTTTGTCAAACCATTATTTTATTTCGGTTCGCTTTTTGTTCAACATGGTGTTAAGTTTTTCAAAATGGACACATGTTTGTATGTGTTAGTGATCTATAATTGGTTTTTAATTTTGAGTCAAGCTCTCGTATATTATGTAAATTCTGAGTAAAAAATTGAACTGGCTGCGTTGATAATGTTGACCATGATAATGTTGACCATTGGGGTAAAATTGATGATTGATGTCCAGTGTACATGTATGTCGAATTGATGTCCACGATTATTTTTGTCAAACCATTATTACATCTTGTTTATTTTTATGTTGAGCATGGTTTTGAAAGACTGTTTCAACATCGACACATCATTTCTTAATTTTCAATATAGCTCTCGACATTGTCAATATTGCCTCAGATCTTAGTCAATAAAGTTAAACTGATTGCTGATGGGATTGCATTGGGTAATACATGTACATGGACACTGTATTGTATTGACGATTTGTAACTAGTGTACATGTACATGTATGTTGAATTTGTGACTACAATGATTTTGGTCAAACCATCATTTTTATGTTGAGCAAGGTGTTAAAAGACTATTTTCAACATCGACACATGCGTTTATGGGTATTGAATTATTATTCATTTTTAATTTTTAATCAAGCACTCGACATAGTCAATAGTACATCCGATCTTAGCCAAATAGCCAATATTTTTAAGCTACAGTGTTCACCATTGGGGAATATGAAAGCTGTAGGGCCTACCTCTAACGCTGTTCAAATCTGGCTGTTGAAACTAAATTGTTCAAATCTGGGGTTTTTGATAACCAGGGAAGATATTGAAGTCGCCATTCCAGCTCAATCAAGATTTTTCGAAATTTGAAATTTTTGGAAAACAAAACCAGAAGATTTGCTTCTGTCAAATCCTCTTAGGTCATGGCCAGACGAACAGTATTCGAATTTCATATTTTGTCAGTTCGATCTGAAATATTTTCAAACAGTGACGTCACCAAGATCCCCTGTTGGGTATTGACTTACCACAATGTCTTATTTAAGTTATTTTCGATATCCTCCCTATTTCGCCATGGATCCCACATCGCCACTAGGGCATTACTTCGCTGATCCAGGGGCTTCGATTGGAATTGCGAATTTTTGCGGGGCTGGTCAAGCTGACCCCTGGCCGGTCAGCCGCATCCTCCGAGCCAGGCTCTACGTGTAATGCGAGGCTTGTTTGATGCGCTTGTCCAAATCTAAATCCAATCTATGTTTGAAAGTAATGACATTACATGTAGGCTGCTCTTTGGGATTCTCGGCAGTGACCACTAACTCTACCGCTGACCACTGGATGCCCACTGGCCAAATCTAATACCGGTGCAATCTGTAATGGCGTTAGGGCGGCTTCCACACAAGGATTTATTTATGTTTTTTGAGTCGCAAAGTTTTCTGGGAGATCAATGGGAGGCTGGAGTTGTGCGATTTTCAAAGCCAGTTACAGTAACTACACCTTTTAGTCCTAAGTCTAGTGGACATTGCTGTTCTCAACGATCCGCATAAGTGAAATACGTGTATAGTGCAATCCTAGTCATTCGTACTTGGAAAAAAAATCCACTTCCACGAAAGCGTCATCGTTCTGCTGCCAGAACCATGGCGACGTTAAGTGGTGGAATTTAATTATTTTTCCACATTATTTATTACTGCGTCGCAATTATGCTCTAGATTCAGCACTGTCTAATCTTCTTCTCTTACTCAGCCTCCTTCCCATTTATTCAAACGTGACCTTTGAAGACTTAGCATGATGTGATTTGCGACTTTTTGGTCACCTTGTAAAGTACTTAAACCACAGTCAAATAGATTTTGGTTTTGATTAATATCTGAGTTATGATCGGAATTTAATTCCTGGTAAGTGAAATCATTCATTTTGGTGTTGGGGTTGCTGTCCATTTGAAAGCTGAGAGCGAAAGTTACCATCTCTCACACTCTCACATACTATCTCTCACAATTCTAAACTGCTGCAAATAGCTGAGAGTGCTCTGCTTTTCAATAATGTCGTATAATGTCGGCAAACGATTCTAAGAGTTAATGTCGAGATTTCATTCTCACCCCTAACTATCAAGAGTTAGTAGCTATCGAGTTGGATAGGACATCTGAAATTCTCTCAAAAATTAATCTGTCGAACTTGTTAGAATTTGTTGGTGGTTATCAAATTTCGTCACCAGACACACATTGTTTTAATGTTTTGTTCGCATATTTACAGTACAGCATATGATTTGCTAAAAACATTTACTCTGCATGAATATACTACAATACTGTTGTACATGTATAGTCCCTGCTCCACATGTGCACAATATTTGTACATTTGAACCCTACTTGTCTAGGAAACAAGCCATAATTTATCTTTTATGTGTTTTTTTAATTTCTCCTGTATCGTCATGTGTTTTTGTCTTTATCCTAACCAAACCTGACCTGACCTAACCTATCCAGACCTAAACTAATCTAAAAATATATTTTTTATTTAGCTGCCCCAAACCCCCAACAATCACTGCCAGCCTAGGAGCCACTAGGAGAAGCCAACCCTTTCAAAAAATGTAAATATAATTTTAGTTCATTACTAGTATATCCAGTAGGTATCAAGGTATTTTTATGGTGTATTATTGATATACACAATTTACAACCTTGTAAAAGAAACCTGTGATGGTTTCTTTAAGGTTTCATTATAAGTTATTGAAAGGTTTCTTTTATGTCCAATGTATTGCATAGGTTTTGAGTAGGTTATACCCATACACTGTGATCTCCTGTGAAACCTATGATAGGTATTTTTTGCACCCGATCAGGCTTGTTTAATGCCTGTTGAAACACTTTTCTGATACCAAAAAAGAAATACAAAAAAATGAAAACCTTCCTACTATCAACTTTAAAACTACTTTTAAATCTTTTGCAAGGTAACTTTTTTATTGCGTCAATGCGGAGTAGGGCAGCAGCAGGGACTATACTTAATGCACCCCGCTATTGCCATCCAGCAATTCCCACATTGTGCAATTGCCTTTCAACTGTCATCATTCAAATCAGTCTTAGCCATGCCATTGCAACAGCAATTTCAGTTTAATTACTTCTGTCAACACCGTTTTCGTCACATTCCGCCATTTCGTTCAGTAAGCCCATAATAAAAAGTTATCGTTTTCTATTTTCCACGAAAATTCGGAGATAAGTCCCTCCGTTTAAATCCCCCGCACATTCTTCTTTTCATCTTCTACAAAAGTTTAGCCTTGGGAGGCCAGGGCTTCGAAATGTCTGTTTTGAATAATAAAATAATGCGTTATCATCGGAGAATGACAGAAACAATATTTCAAAGTAGCAAATGGCGTCGAGCCATACGGTCCCTAATTCCTGGCTCTGCTGGGCTCTGGGGCTGCTTTTGCCCCGGGCTTTTTTATTATCAGCATTATTGTAAAATCCAGCCCGATATTTTGCTATTGGTCCACTCCATGAATAAAACAATAACTTTCGATATGTGGGCTACTCAACTGGGCGAGTTGCTGTCGGAATATATGAGCAAAATGTGCGCTGGCTGGCATAAAAATGTAAATTTTCACTCATTCCACTGGAAACATGTTGCTGAATATATTTGGAGAGACTGGCTAGCTCACTCTTTCCCTTTCTACCAAATGTCCCCAGGGTCGTTTTGGGAGGTGCCGAAATGGCGCCAGAAGTAACTACGAAAATTCATATTTTTTTTTTTCTGCCAAGGAAAAAAATGTAACGAACTTAAAGGTTTTCCGGAGGTAAACGCGGAACGCACTTCCGTTTTCCGCATAACCGGAAGTGGAGCTGGCCAGATCAATACGCCGATAATGACGCCAGGCCACCATGTGCGCCAGAAAAGGTGCTGTACGTGTAATTTCCAGGCCCATACCTTCCAAAAGGGACCCTAGATGGCGTCCCCAAAATACCAACTACATGTACTTGTACGATGTCATATGGAAATTGTGAGAAATGTTTGTGGAACGAAATAGTTTCGTGACAAGAAACAGTGTCGTGTCACAACAGTGTTTAACCGAATTCATGAGGACCTACTGACAATGAAGGATATGAGGTAGAAGAACTGCCTTCGCAAAACTGGTTGCGAAGTAGTTGCAAGACTATTCAGAAACTGATGTTTGTTTCAAATATGATCAGTTCCCAACTAGTTTGACTGGAGTCGCTTTGACATTTGGTTGCAATAAGGAGATGACTGATTGCTAACTGGTTTAATAAGTCCTGACTGATTGCTAACTACATGTAGTTTAATAAGTCATGGCTGATTGCTAACTGGTTTAATAAGTCTTGACTGATTGATACCCTTTGAAATAAGGTGATAAACAATTGCTATTGATTGCATCTGAATGTTAACTGAATGCTACCAGGTTGCAATTTGGTGATAATCGATAACTGATTAATGACTGATTGCAGTAAAATGATAATTGTTTGCTCACTGGCTTCAATGAGGAGAAAGCTGATTTCTTAAATGGATAAACATGATAACTTATGGATAACTGGTTGTAATAAAGTGATAACTGATTTCTTAAGTGGATCAAAAAGGATAACTGATTGTACATGATAAATGACTGGTTGCAGAACTGATTGCAAATTGGTTTCCTATGCAACCAGATACGAAACCAGTTTGGAGTATTCTGTTTGTAAACTGCGAACTTTGTTATTTGCAATAGCCTAAGTGCAAACAGTCTACTGTCAATTTGCAATCAATTGCCAACAGCATTAGCAACCATATTTAGTTGCAATTACGTCACCATGCTCAGCAGCTAGCGCGGAATACCAGGTTATTAACATTTTTAGTTTTAGTTTCTATTCTACTCCATTGGTTACATCACAAACGGCACCAGGGGTGCCTTGTGGTGGTGGTGGGGGGTCAATACAAATATAGTATGCTTTCAAATCTTACAGAATAAAATTTGTAAGCACATTTGTGCAGTTTATGTAATTGCTGGATAATTTGCAACACAATTTGTAAGTCCCGAACGCTCGTATACAAATACACTGTGAAATCATCGGTTATTGTAGTCAACAATTCGCTTATTGTTATCATTTTCCCTCATGGAGGACTCGTAAAACACGAGAAATGAGAAGTTTTGGAAGAAATCGTCTAACATAATGTCCAATCTGCTATGAATAGCGAAAATATTCCAATAGCAGCCCCAATGACTAAATCCGGTATATGCTAGACTATCTGCGAGTCAAACAGAGCTGACTGATGAAAATGATTTTGATGTTGACGAATATGAAAGTTGCATCTTAGTTGAGAAACCACCAAAAAGTATTGAGATGACAGAAGCACTAGTAAGTTTCACTTGATGGGCAGCATTCACTGTAGATCAATCGATTTTCAAATACAATATATAAATGAATCTGAGAATTTCATTAAGAGTTTTACACATAACATTGTAAGCAAACCAATATAAGTGGTTTTTTTAGCTGCAAATAGCTTTGTAAAGGTAAATTATGCTATGAATATGTACATGTACAGAAGCAGTCAAATTAATAACGATAGTCTGGGCCCAATGTGATACCATTAAGCGGAGTCCACTGTTCATACAGTTCACGGAATTAAAATCCTGTGTCAGTACAAGTCTCGTTCCATATGACCACCTCCTTATGTTGACCAGCTTGCGGCAATCCCTTGGTCGGTCAACTTACAGAGGTTCTACTGTAATTCTGAATGAGATGACAAAAATCAAAAATCGAATTGTCAAGCCCCTAGGTGGCGCACTAATTAACCAGCCCGCCAGTGTCGCCCCTACAGCAGCTGTTCATAGCCGGCTGCAATTAGCGGGCCAAGAGGACCAGATTTACGACGCAGGCTGCGTCCTTTCCCCCATCTTTTCCCCCATCCTATCTGCACCTTCTCCATTTCGTCGTGTAACCAAAAGAGCAATTTCTTGCGAAGGTGGGGTGGGCGCAGCCTATAACGAGTGCTCGTTTTCATCTCACGTACCATCTCCTCTTGGATGGGGGGGGGGGGGGGGCCGGGGGGCCGGGGGGGCC
>JAQGAF010002035.1:0-25527 GCA_034687865.1 Kryphioiulus occultus
TAATATTACAAAAAATATTTGTACCATTATATGCAAAAATAAACATGTAAATCAAAAAAAACATACTGGCCAAATACTTTTTTTGCTCACTGTATGTAAATGTATGTGTGGAGAAGGCTTTATCAATCAAGACATGGCAAATCGCATTTGGGTATAGTTATATCTATATCGATCCTTTTTTAAAGATACAACGGCTACACTATGGTATAAACCCTGCTGCTGCTGTGCTCCGGCATACACACTGAGAAAGTGGGCTTCTCCGAACGGTTCGTAGGCTGGCAGTGATTGCCTGGCGGTAGGGCAGCAAAATTGAGACGTGCATCACATATTAGGTTAGTTTAGATTAGGTTAGCTACAACAAAACAAAAAAACATGAAACAATGGATAAATTCCAACAGCTAGGCTATGACATGTGCGTTTATTGTACACTGTTTACCAGGCATGTAGCTTTGAAATACATGTACTGTATACCATTCAAGTAAATATTTTGTGCACATTTGGAGGAGGGCATACTCCCAAGTATATAGGCTGTATCTAATCAAAGTTTCAAATTTCTTAACATTTTCCTGTTTATGGCTAACAGGGAAGTCAAATTAAATGAAATTATCAACATTTTGGAAATTCATTTTGTCCCATGACAATGTTTCCAAGGATGTGACCTTTAGTGGTACATCATGCTTTTCCACATTTCTTCACTCCTCTACGAACTGAACAAACCCAATGCCTTTGTATGCAGGATTTGTTCGAGTTTCAAGATATTGTGGATTTAGAACTACAACGTAGGAAATCCTTTGTAAATATGTAGTGCTGAGAATGGAGAAATTTCTTCGTTAAGTTAAAGTGGCGTTGACTCGTCTTAACATTTTTTTTCCTTTCTACGTTGAATACAGTGGACTGTAAAAATGGTGTAGATTAGTTGCGTAACGCATTTTATTTATTGTGATAGTCAGACCAAGCGAACAGGCGTGCAACATTTGGGGCGGAAATGCAATTGCATTTGTCGTCATGGGAATGTCAGCTTTCAACACCTTTCCATCCGGTTTATGGGGACGTTCAGTGCCACCTGGGGAAGAAAATAATAGTACCCTCGTGGATTTTATGCTATACAGGTATAACCTTTTGAGATGGGAACCAGATCCAATTTAAAAGTTGTGGTGGATGACGAGATGAATTTAGTCCACTAAAGGTTAATTTGGTCATACGACTTACTCCTAGTAATGATTTCGAATTTTTGGTATGGCAGGATTAGTGTATTGCTGCACTTAAGCATGTATCTTAAGGGGTGAGTGAAACCCAAGTGACTTCAGTCCACATTCAAAATTTCAAATCCTGTTAACGACATTCATTATACAAGGCTTTAAGATATGAATGTCAAATAAAACTGAAAACTGCATATTTGCAACAAGATTAACGCAACGTAATAAAGTCATCGAATTGACAGCATACTAAAGACTGAAAGCTAGAAGAGAAACGTTAACTTCTTTATTTTTGTTTTCAATGAGTGGAAACTGCTTGATAGAAATTAAACTGAAAGGAAGAAATACTGCTATTGAATGTACACAGTGTATAGACAAAGTTCTATAATTTTTTCTATAGCTTATCCGTGGTTAATCAACGCCAAGTTGGTGTGTTTTCTGGTTAATTCTTTACTCAGGTTCTCCCCCCACCAGAAATGAAATTTTCAAATTCCCTGACCTTTCTTGGTTTTAAACCAATTTCCAAGACCACCCCGATCAATAAAAATGCAAAAATATGAGATATGCCAATGAAAGGAATGCTATATTTATTGGTAAGTAATATCAACAGTAGATAAGAACACCAATTTTCATTATGAAGCCGTAAATTTAGATTAGTTTTGAACACGACCCATATGTTTTGCGTGCCGTATCAAAGTGAACTTCGTTCACCACCAAATTTGTTTTCAGTTGAAAATGCTAAACTAGTGGCGGATTGCTCCACAAAAGCAAATTAAGATTATATATATTAAGATATATTGCTATGTAAAATGTATCCCTGATTTGTTGAATTAATTCACAATTTCATTGTTGATTTCTTCCAATGAAATGCTTGTCATCTCTTGACATTTGTGTTAGCAAATAACTAGTTATTTTAAATGTATCCCTTGACAAATAGCTGCTTTCCTTTAATGTTGAATCTTATAGCTGCATCTCGCCTATGCTGTAAAGAAAATTAAGATTGTTTAATTCAGCTTGGACCTTCACATTTGGCGTGTTGCTATGTAAAATGTATCGCTGATTTGTTGACTTGTCCTGACATTTTCAGGTTTTCCAGATCTAGGGGAACTCTGTTACCCTAGTGAAATGAAATTTTCAACTTCCCTAATTTTTCATGGTTTTAAAACAAATTTCCCAGACCACCCTGATTAATGAAAATGCAAAAATATGGCCTATGCCAATGAACAAAATGCTAGATTTATTGCTAGTTACATATAAACAGTAGATAAAAAACGAATTTTCATTAGGAAACAGCCAATTTAGATTAGTTTTTTAATTTACAAGTTCATTATTAATTTCTTCCACAGAACTGCTTGTCATCTGTTGACATTTGTTAGCCAATAACTAGTTATGTTAAATGTATCTAATGGAACCCAGTTACGGTTTCTTGCATGCTGATGCCATTGTACAATTGTACTTTTTCATTTTCTGTGGTCTTCAACTGCACTGTGCATACATCGTTGTGTAGTAACTTTATAATTGAATTCAGACTAACAATGTATACTATTTTTAGAGCAACCCAAGTGGATGCTAATGTTAAACGTTTCCTTTTATTCATTCGGTATATTTAGTACGATTGACTTCCTCTTTCAACAATATTCAGATGCGAAGTACTGTGAATACATGTACAAGTTAACTCTTTAGGTCCCACGAGCATTCTCAAACTGTAACTGTATCATAATTTACTTTAAATATAGAATGAAATTGGGAAACTTTAATATCATTTACATGTTAGTTTGTGTGAAGACCAAACTTTGTTAATAGCATTAATATGAAAGGAATACGAAACCCCATGCATGTTGAATTATTGTGCAAACTTCGATAAGATTTATGGTTCAAACAGAATTTGGAAGAGTGACTTTCTATTCCATGGATTCATTAATGCCGTGGAGATCGGGGTCATTTATTACACATTTTCTGTACTCTTTATCTTGAAGTAAATTAATTAAGGAAATCGTGTACTGAAAATGTATGCAGGTGGGCCATTACTTCTCTAATGAACCAAAATGTAGAGGAATTCACATTTCAGTTTCTCTTCAAATTATATTTTTAAATTGTGTCCATCCCGAGTATCGATCACGGTATTAGTTTTGCGCTCTTGACTGATAAACCTTCAAGCTTAAATAATTCACAAACTGATCAGAAACTTCTTTTGCAGTCAAATGAAAGCTACTGAAATATCACTTTAACGTACTTGTTCATGTATTAATTAGCTTAATTTGTTAAAAACAAACGTTCGTTAAAACGAATGAAATCCATTAATTTTAGAAAAAAAAATTATCACCATTTTGAACATACAGTACGTGTAAATGTGCGTACGTACATGTACATGTACTGTATACATGTAATTTGACCCTGAAACAAACAAATCAAGCTTGATTTTAGGGGGAATGCATAAAAAAACTGGCTTGTGCATATTGATTCATAATATTTTAGGTTAATAATTCAGCAATGCAATGAAAAATTATGATGGTTTATTAAATACCTTTATTAAATACCTTAAATACCTATTAAATACGTTTTATTAAATACCTTGATATTTTTTTAGTTATCTAAATAGAGATAATTTTACATTGTATAACCAAAAACTACACATTTTATAAATACACTCGTAATATTTTAAGTGTCATGGACCTGATATAATTTTGCATTACGCATACGTTTACCGATAATACATTTCTAGTGTTTTTTATAAATTATTTAAAACAGCGACAATATTTTACAGAAATTTTGGGTTTGATTAGCTGTAATGCAAATGTGTCTTTATTCAAATTACACTTAAGGTCGATGGTAATAAATGATGTTTCGGCAACTTTCACAAATCAGGTATCACGTTTTACTTCTAAATGCCTATCACAAAAGCTAGAGTGGTTAAAGTTATTTCCAAACCTGAGCGATATTCATGCTGTAGCTTTTCGAATTTTATAACTCTAGAATTTGCCTTCATCATTCTCATAATAAATTGAAAAAAAAACTAATTAAGTTTAATGTTTAGTGACATGGTCCAATAAAACTTTAATAACGTTGAAAATGTTGACACCATGGATGATTCCTTTATGATGGGTCCGCCTTGTTGAGTACTCCATTCACATAATCTATGATTATATTCTTGGGCGACGCCGTGTGCATTAATTCAATTTCATGAATAAGACCACTTAAATGTTGATTTTGAAATGAACCTTGTAGTACGGCTTTCAATAGCATTATCCTTTACAAAATGACCCAATTTTGTTGTGTCTTCGCTTCTGTTTAGCCAATATAGTTTAAAAAAATGAAAACTGAGGTATGGTAAAAAGGTACACGTATTTCCTTCCACCCTTATAACAGTCTAAACTTCTTACGCATGAATGGAGCCAGTACAGTGGATTTTGGATTATTGAAAAAAATGCACAAAGGCCATTGCTTTAGCCCTTGGAATATTTTTTTCTCATGAGGTTTGAAAGAAGAAAAACTGGCACTTGAATGTTCGAAATATCTGGACCATTATTGATATGGGAGATTATGTTGCAGTTCAAGGTATCCTGGATGCGTTTTCGGTGTATGGGCTTATAAGCTTATCGCTTGGACATCGATGTTAAAGCGGCTTTTGGAAACTTTCTTGGTCTTTCGCTTGCATCAAGTTGTAAGAAGGCCTAAAGGGTAGCTTATTTCAAAGAAAATGCACTTGGGCTTTAATGATTTTCTCAAATATAATGGCTATGCGAATATAATGTACTGTTGCTGGACTGTTTAATTATTAAAATTGGCGTAATAATTGTTATCTAAGAATTTAAAAGGCTCATTTTCAGTGAATGTTGGACCACGACCACCTGTCACGGACGACCACTTTTCCATGATTTACTTGGTGGTCGTTGAGTACAGGTTTCACTCTAGTTATTTAGGCTAAAATGACATCGACAAAATTTATCAGAACAGAAACTAACTACAACAATGTTTTCACTGCAAAAATTGTGTGCAACAGTGCAAGCAAAGAAAATTGACATCATTTGTTATGAGATGTCATCACTATGAAAAATTTGTTTAAATATAGCGAGGATTTTTGTTCAATACAAATTAAATCAATCAGTCACACTCAGTGACATCGTGGTTCTGATGTATAAAGTTTACTGAAAATAGAAAATTGAATTTATGCAAGTCTAGTGAACGGAAAGATATTCACCAACAATTATTCTAATATACATTGTAGTTGTTCACATCAATCAATTGCTTGCTTAAGCCAACCTAACATAACTTACACCTAACCTAACATAATCTAACTTAAACAAAACTTATGCGAACAAATGTTGGCGAACAGCTTTGGCACAATTGTTGGCAAACAACTTTCCGGACACCGATGGTCCCAGAATGCGCATTATGAAAGGTTTCACTCGAAAAACGTGAGTTTTTGTTCGCCTTATTCGGTATTAAATATGTGAGAGTATTTTTTGACAATCAACATCAAGTTTTTATTTGTAGAATATTAGATAGCCTGTTTTCAGTCGACTTTGCACCACAACCACCAATGTTATCATTTTAAGAAAAAAAAGGGTACAAACTTAGAAAATGGACAACTTACTGTACCTAGAATAACATTCAAAGAATCGATTATTTCTGTTACTATCAAGGAAATTAAAGATGGACCCTATACGTATTTTAAATAGCATTTTTCTGAAAAGAAATAGGTTCCACGAAAACGTTTGAGTCGATGTTTCAACAAATGTATCAGCCTTTGATACTTCAAAACGGAAATACTTTAGTACAGTGCCTGCTAGAAAAAATTCTACTTCGGAGAAGGCATATATGAATATGGAAATGTACTTCGAACCTAACATAGCCTATAACATACGCAATGTCCACTTCAGTGGGCCCTAATTGCCAGGCAATCACTGCCAGCCTACGAGCTGTTAGCTTACTTTTGCAAATGTGCAACAAGAACCTAAAAAGAAACCTAAAATTGAAAAAAGATAAAATCCCAAAGCAGGTATTGTACACTTCTCGACAATTATATAATCTAAGATATGAACATTCGGATCCGGGGCCACAGCATAACCTCCAAAGTTGACCACCTCCCCATTTTGACCACCTCCATATGTTGACTACATTTTAACTAACCGGACAATCACCACATTGACTCAATTGAAGGTAACCTCTACATGTTGACCACTTGCACCTCTGTTTACTGTGTGTTGACCACTTGGACTATGACACACAATTATAATTTACTCTCTGTATGTTGACCGGCATGGTCTCAACGTGTAAAGTAAAGGATGATTAAATGTATTGGCTGCTTGCAAAGTTTATACTGTACACCCCTGAACAGTTCACTTGAACCCTTTCAGAATAAAGATGATTTAATTGGCAGTAAATTGGGTAATTTTAAATACTGGAATCTAAACGCAGAAACACTGTAGTTTACAGTGTATTTAAAAATTTCACTCTGTAAGATTGGAAAGCGTATCCAGACAATTAATGTGGTAACCGTAATAAACAGCACAAATCTATAATCAAAATCTGCGATGTTTTATTTTTGAGTTCAGTACGTGTAATTGCTGGATAAATTTGCACCACATTAGCAATACTGGCACTGTATTACCAACATTTTAATAAGATTATTCATGAATGATTCATGAATGATGGAAGAATACTGTAAAATTCAAGTACACGCAGTTCACGGAAGTAAAATCCTGTGTCAGTGCAAGCTTCGTTCCCTTGGGTGGACAGCTTACAGAAGTTCTACACTATATAAATGTGCACCTGACATAACATAAGCAATGTCCGCTTCAGCTGCCCCTAGCCTCCAGGCAATCACTGCCAGCCTACGAGCTGTTAGGAGAAGCCCACTTTCTTGTACGCCTTGCTGCAAATGTGCAAAAAGAAACCTAAAAATTGATAAGAATAAAATCCCACAGCTGGCATTGAACACTTCTGGACAAGTATATAAACTAAAATGTGCACAGTCTGATCCGTGGTTATTATGAAGTGCATTCCTCGAAACATTCAACAATGTGAACATTGCTCCTTTGATTTTCTGAGTTAAGTTTTATGACATGAAAACGTGTTTATTTTGGAAGCATCAAATGAGTCCTCGTTTAAACCTCACTATTTAAAAGAAACATGGGGTAGCGATGTGCTGTGCATATTTAAGCTACACGTACATGTAAGTGGCTGCGCCAGCGAGCTTAAGAAAAATCAGAAAAAGTTTTCATTTATGAAAATCGCGCATTTGCCGCTAATTAACTCTCGTTCATCATTACGAGGCCTTGCATATTTAAGCGGAACATAATGGGGTGCCTGGCTCAACGCGCTGGATAGGCAGAGCAACAACGAGTGCTTTAGAAGTAATTATTTTAATGGCGCAATTTAGCTGGAGCATAAAATGGGCTCAATTAGTCGCCATAGCGCGAACTCTGCCAAATCCCTAATGGTCAGTCGTTAATCCCTATTAGAGCGGTAGATCTGCGTCGTGCCACAAAAAGTATATTTTGCGCGATCAGCGAATACGAACAGGAGCCAGGTCAGCTTTTCGATTTTTCTGTACAGGGAATGTTTTTCAGTTGTTGTGTGACCGAGAGCAGAACCTATCATCAGAGTACAGGGGAAGATTGTAATCGTCATTTGCCACTTTTGTGTTTTCGTCATTTTGGATTTTTGGCCTGCTTGACTTTTCATATTAATGAATATTAAGTTACAGCACTTAGGATGCAGCCAGATGTGAGAAGTTGAAAATGAAACGCTTAATTCTCCGAAATGTTGATAAGCTTTGCTGGGCGTTAATTGCGTGCAATTTGAGGCAGTGCATTAGGAACGAAACGTGAAATCTCACTAAGTTGTCATGAAATCGATGCAGCAATTAAACAAATTTTGCTATTCCTATGCCAGCATATACATGTACTGTACATGTTTGTTGGTAAATTTTAAGTGCATGCAGTGTTATGCTAAGAACCACAGCTACGTTTTCATCATTCAGACATATTCTGTAAATAGTTTTGCTATGGAGTATTATAACTTAGCGCATTCTTATCTCAGACAACGATTCACTTCAACTGAGAACTCTACGATCAGTAAGCTAGTACCATGTGATGGTGGGGTGTAATATATAACCCCAATTTAATCGGTAATCAACTCCATATTGGGATGGACACCATTATAATTGAATTTATTGATGAATTCCAACACCTGATGGCATGCAAGAAATAAGACCAATTGTATGCGCACTGCCTGGAAGAAACTACGTTATGTTTTTATGTTAGTTTAGGTTAGGTTCGGCACCAAAAAAGAAAATACTAGAAAATAATAATGAAAACTTTTGGATAAATTGCGAGAGATGTGTCATTCTTGAATGCTGGAAAAGTAGGATTGAAATATACAGTGGACATTTGTTCCCAATTTTAGTAGGGACTATTGTTTTATATCCAAAAATAATCAGTGCATGGTAAAGTATAAAATGAAACGCATGCAAGTGACAAAGCATAAGCTTAAGTACATTCAGCCCTACCAATTCATTAGGCGGTAAACAGTTTTAAGTTTCATTTACGTTTTTTAACGTATTAATTGTCATTAAGTATTCTGGTATCTACATGTAGTTAAATAATCTTGGTGTTATAAAACAGAGCAATTTCTTTCTTTACACATGCATGCAATAGAGGTGGTATTAGAGCATACATGTGCACAACCCATGAAAGTGGACACAACACTTGGACAGTGTGAAATGTATTAGTCCTAATATACAGTTATACAGTAAATCACTGATATTTCAATTGGAACGTTCACATATATTTGATGAAACGGATATAATCTTTGATAATAATGTATAGTTTATTAAACCTTATAAAATTAGCATTATGTGATTTCCATATAAACCATGTTTCCTGCCCTTCCATGGATGTAATACAGTATCTTAATATTAAATCTTGCTTAGACATTATTCATCGATAATATATAGATGATACTAGCTGGTTTTTTCGAATTAGTTTTTATTCCACTTTTGCATTAACATTCTTCATTAAAACTTTCGGTGTTATTGGCTTCTTGTAACGTTTGCTGTTAATGTACAGTAATATCTAATTGTCAAGACGAATGCGGCGCTACCAAGAAATCTTAATTTTTAGATCTGAGCTTAATTTGATGTTGCAAAAGTAAGAAAGTGAGCTTCTCCTAACGGCTTGTAGGCTGGCAGTGATTGCCTGTCGTCAGGGGACAGCTCAGTCAAAAATGGCATTGTTTGGTTTAATTTAGTTTAAACAGAGCTCATACATACTGTAATGCTCAAAAGCTAAGCTCAAAATGTTTTCTATCTTGGATTGTTTCTGAATATTAGCACGTGGAATTTTAGCACATTTCTTTTGTTCAGTAAACTGGAGTGTCCCTATGAATGAATATACAGTGTGAGCACCAAGATAGGTTCTAACTTTAAAATGTAATAACGGAACATTTATTTAACGTACAAGAACATTTGGGCGCGGACTTGTTTATCAAATCTGCATACCGATTAAATGGAGTATGTTCCACCAGGGGAGAGCTTGTCGAAGTAAACTGAACTCAAATAAAACTTTGAGCTTATGTATCACTTGAATCAAAGTATGTTCCTGCAGTGTAAGTTATTTTGATGTTCTGTTAATAAAATTTTAAAGTTGGCGGCTACATTTGTGCTCACCCTGTACAGTATTATAAATTAAGTGTCAATCAAAAAATTTACCTTCTCAATAAAATAAACTGTTTTCCGTGCTATTTGCAACGCAAAAGTGGTTCTAGAAACGTGGTACTGTTGGAGTATCGTGTACATTATCATAAATTGTTTACAGGGTGAGTCAAAGAAACGGAAACTTTTAAAAGGTTAAAATATGATCTTTAAACGTTTGTAAAATTAGTTTATTTACACCACGTTTGAGAGTATTACGTGCCATGTACAAATTACCTTATAACTGCTGCTGGAAATCGAAAATTGATTTATAACGGATATTTCAAGATGAAATCAAAATCTCCATTCAATTAAACGAAGAATTCGATTAGCTGGTATCAAAAAATCGAATTCAAATCCCACTGAAAGGAGTGGAGACTGCTCAAGATCGATTGTATAACTTATAACATTCTGTACAAATTACCTTATAACCTGTAGACGAATATGAGATATTTCGTCTGCTTTGTCAGGTCGAATCGAATTCTCCATTGAAGTGAATGGAGATTTCAATTCGATCTTGAAATATCCGATATAAATCGAGTTTCGATCCCCAGCCCTAGTTATAAGGTAATTTTTAAATGTCATGTAATAATATCAAATGAGGTGTCGTTACATCTTTTTACAAAGGTTTAAAGATCTTATTTTAACCTTTTAAAAGGTCCCGTTTCTTTGCCCACCCTATACATGTATAAACTCAACCCTAAATGCCAATTATTAAAAATGTCATATGGCTGATTCAATTGTTTATGCTTTCATGTAGGTTGCCATTGTTAATGTATGATCCCCTCGTTATTTTTTCTAAGAAATTACATGTAGTATGCAGGTCTCTGGCTTACGCAGTTAGGGCCATAGACCATATGAAACTCGACCACACACATGTAACGTCGTTAATTTTAAGAAGATTTGTTTTACTTATGCCCATAAAGTCGCCAGCTGCAAGCCTTACAGAGCACATAACTGGTACCTATAAAATAAGGCGCATATTGTACATTGTCACTGCAAATTCATGGCGTTATTATCCCAGTCTAATTTGTGCGTCTTTACCCTCCGTTATTAAATTTATTTTATACTGCTAAGCTGAACTGTGGCATTTACTGTTGATGTTATTGGCGTTAAATATATCTGCACGTATTCTTGCGTAAACGATACTACTTTTCACTGTTATCTGCATCTCGTTTTCGCGGAAAAAAATATTTAGCAAAGTTGAACCATTTTGACTTTTTCTAAACGTATTTGTAACATTTTGGAAAATGTTAAAGGTCAGTCAGTCATATTTCATTAAACGATTTGTATCGTGAAAAAAACATTAAAATTGTCATTACAAATTTCACGTTAAATGGTCTATGAACACTTTGTCTTAATCTATACGTTACATCTCTAACTCTTTCTAACTCTGATAAAACGTACACTAACGTGACGCCATGAAATAAATGCTATTAAATCCTCTACACGTTAATGCGTGTTTACTCTTACCACCTACAAAAATACTGAAGCAGCACCAAATGTAAATTAATATATCTGAAATACGCTAAGGCTGTCATTACATCACAACCAGTCTACACATGCTATTGCACTTTGAATCTTAATAATTTTTTGAAAGTTTAACTCCTTGTTTCACAAACCTAGGTGAATTACCCAGTACTGGAAAAAGGTTTTTTTTTCTTGAGCAAAAGCACATATTACAATTTACCATAGTGTAGAACTGGAAGTACTCTATAAAGGAAGTGATCAGTCAGTGACTACTGATGACCTAAACCACTTGAACAAAATATTTATTATTTCATTAAATAATTTTTGCTGTTAATATATTTTACCTGCAGTGGATACAAGGGAATTTTTAAAAAAAGAATTGTGGGTAACCACGATTTTCTGAGACGCATGTTTTGGGTAAAAAAGTCGAGAAAAAAGTGCTTATAAAATTCTGCACATGTTACAACACCTTGAATCATATTCATTTCATTTTTGTTATGGAAGGTTTATCCCCCGATATCCAAGCCTGTGTAAATTACCAAAAAATTGGCCAAATGTGGGTTTTTCTTGGACAGAAACACCTCGGAATACTTATTACAATTTACCATAAGTCTAGATTTAGAAGTATACTTTATAGAAAGTGATCGTAAGACTACTAATGACCCAAAACACTTTAAAAAATTATTCCGAACTCCAGTTGTTGATAATTTTGTTGAAGAAAATAAGCGAGCTGTATTTAATTTTGGCAGGCGTAAGCATTTTTAAAAAGCAACAGTGTGAAATATGGATTGCTAGGGGATAAGTGTTTCATTAGAAGGTGTGAGAATATTGTATTTTGAATCATTATTGACGACGGTAATATGTATTTGTTAGTTAGAAATTTTGCATGTAACAAAAGCATAACTTTATTGGTGGCGTGTTTATGCGACAGTCGAAAATAGATTTGCCTTGCCCCAATGCATGACGGAGCTTAAGTATATGTACATGTACAAAACTAAATTAATTATGATCGACCTTCAGAACAGGCGAACAAAAGTCTCGCATAAAGTTGCATTAAACATGGAACGTCGCTAGTGCACTTAATAAAAATCAATAGCGGTTAAACTGAGCCATGAATAGGCATTTTTTCCCAAGAAAAGAAATTGTCTATGGAACAAGCGATATGTTTGCTTTTGTGTTAAACATCTAAAAACCTTTGGCTCAATAAATATTTTGGAAGTGCTTAACGAATTGAGTTTGACTATCATTGTTGTTTCTTTATGTACACTAAATCAACGGAAGTGGCATCATGTATATTCGTTTACAATTACAAGTGGCAAATATACAGGCAGAATTTTAGATGATAGAAGTAACTCATGAGCTACACGTGTATGTAGTATCCTTAATACATTGTCCAACAATACAAATTAAACATTTCATGAACAGAAAAGTCTTATTTCATATTATTCAAACATGCTTGCATTAATTTTAAGGTGAAGCCCGATACCTGATCAGCACCTGTCCACCACGTCCACCATGCCAAAAATTATTGGGCATATTTTGCTTTCAAAATTATTATAACAGCTAAATCAGGGTTCCCATTTTCTGAAAACCCAGGGAATGTCAGGGAAATGAAAAAGTGCCAGGAAATTCGTCAGAATTCGTGAAAATGTCAGGGATTGTCAGGGAAATTGAGATAGTAAACTATTTTTAAAAGCAATTTAAAAAAAACTAACCTTCATTATTTCAGAACTTTGTTTGGCAATTCTAAGCAAATTTTTGCATAGACCTGTTTTTAAAAGTTGCCACTGCATTCCCTTTATTATTATTTCTGAATAATTTGTTTCTAAAAATGTTGCGTTTCGCGATCCTAAATTATTACTATTGCTAAACAATTTTTTTTGGCAACAAATATACTATTTAATTATACAAATTCATTACTTACGATCTAAATCTGTGAATATTTTCGCTTACGGCGTGTTAAGCTTCGAGTCAGAGCTTGAAAATTAATACATGTACTATTTTTGTTGTTTAATATTGTATGAAATCTCGTGTATAATGTCAGGGAAATTACTAAAAAGTTGTCATGGAATGCCGGGGAAATGACTGCAAGTTGTCAAGGGAAAATCAGGGAAATCGATTTTACATATTAAGTGGGAACCTGTAAATATACAATATTTGACATCATGTATAGAATAAGCCTTTCGCCAGTGTTTAATTTGTTTTAAATTTATAAACTCGACCGATTATTTATAAAAGAATAAATAAAGTTGACAAAAATCGATAAACCAACGTGCACGAATACGTTCGAAAATTCCAATTTGTGCACCTTCCTTTTGGGGTTTTTCCCAAATTAATTTTTCTTCAAAAAAAAAGGGCGGAATTTATAAATTTAAAACTTCAAGTTAAGCACTGGGGAAAGCTTCATTCGATACAGTGCACAGGTGGTAAATATATTTAGGGTTAAAGTAATTTCTAAAGCAAAGGAAGTGTGTGTGCTCTGCAATTTTGTAGCACAATGAGCATGCATACATGTAGGCCTATTTGATATGAAAATCAAAGCAGAGAAACTTTATTTTTCTGTAATTTTAGTTCGCATTGTAGAAAATATCAAGACTTTTATCGATTAATCTGCATGTACATGTAGTTGTTTTACTAGCATTTTTATTGCAATTTGAGAGAACCCTACGCGCTCAGCTTTCTACATATTCATCTAGTATTCTGAATTTGGCCATCCCAAATGAATAACTTCACTGTAGCCATTGATTTAATGAAATTCTTTTGTGCTGGAGGTTATTTTAGTTTCCAAAAATAGTAAAGCATGTTTACGTTCCTGGTTTACGACGAAACTTTCATGCGTGAGGAAAATTTTCTTTTCTGAATATTTCAGACTGTGGTTGAAACTCCAGTGTAGCTGAAATTAATCTCTCCTTCGAGAAAACGTAAAAAACCGCGGTTTATTTATTCAGTCCTAAAGCTTTCCAGCCGGATATTGAAATAAACCGTATTTGCAAATTTCGGCTAAAGAATAGAAAAAACTGAATACACCAAAAAGGCTATGTTTAAATTCAAATTTTCTCTGAAAATAATTATATAGGCCTAACTTATGGCAATTTGTTGGCTTTTATGGATAACTTTAAAACGTGCAGCAACCACTCAATATAACGTTACATTTGTAAACTGTCGTTTGAAATATTGATCATGGGAAACTGAAAACTGACACATTTATTGATTGCCAGAGCGAGATATACATTATTTCCCAAGTCAACTTTCAGTAATATGTTAACTGGGGTTTCCGAATGAAATTGTGCAATTTTTGGAAGATAAATGTGAGAAGTATGAGATGGGAAATTTTAAAAATAGAATAAATTGGAGCAATACGATTTCAAATGTTAGCTTTGATGCTTGTTTCACATTTTGACATTTCTGTGAAGGTGTGTATCAACAGTAGAAAGGCCCATGCTTTCGTTTTTAAGAAATGGATAACGAATGTTGAAATTTCCAAATAGTGACTGATTATTCCTGAAGTAGTAAAAATCTGGAATGATAATCAATTTAAAAAAAAACTTTGAAATTGTCCGATTTGATGTAAATAACTAGAGTATATTTAAGGTTTTATGTGATTTTTAAAATAAGGAGAAGCCCAATAAAAATCAATTTCTGAATGATTAAAACTTATTAAAATGTCTAAATTTAACAGTTTGCTTTTTCAAAAAAAAATGTTTGGAAAAATTCAAAATTAAAGGCGAAATGGTGTCATTCGCTCGAAATCGAACGCGCCCCCATTCGAATTTTTTATTAATTCAACTCTTATATGTACGCGTTGGATTTAGGATTTTCGTCAACTTTAATTTTTTTTAAAAAATAAGCGAAATTTACAAAATTAAAAAAGTTAAACACTGGAGGAAAACATTTTATAAATGGTGCTACCATAAATTTTTTAAGCAAACTTTTTGAAATTTTTTTAAATTTTTCGAAACATTTTCATGGTAGACGTAGGTGTTGCCTTAGGGTAGATTTGTCAAAAATACAACAAAATTGTGCAACCTAGTGTTGGTGTGTTTAACTAATTCACGTCTTACGCTTACTTTTTCGTTAACTTATTTTTTTAAATACTCTGCGAAATTTATAAGATTAAAAAAAGTTAAACACTAGCGAATAACATACAGTGTATTCAATTCATAGTTTTACCACCATATTTAGCAAACTTTTTGAAACTTTTCGAAACTTCTTGTATGGTAGACGTAGGTGTTAACTTGGTGTAAATTTACCAAAAATACAAAAAAATGGGTGTCGACCTAGTGTTGATATGTCAAAAAATCCGACAAATGGGTATTGACCTGATGTTGGATTACATCGCAACCAAAAATACAAAAAGAGATTATTTGGAAGGCTTTACTATCGCAAATATTTGCGTTCTGGCCACCTTCAGTGAATTGTTTCAAATACACAAAGGTCAGTGTAGCACTTCCTACTGTGATACAGTAGGCTTGTGTTAAGATTGAATTCATTCGGGGTGGCTGATTTTTAAACTTTGTTGACCTTATGCAAATTCCAAAAATGTGTTGGATAGGAAGTGAGGCGACTTCCGGATGGCGTTCCAGATGACCTCCCACTTGGCAGCTTGTTTGTGTTGAGCTGACCAGCAGCTGTCGGTGCTTGCCATGGCAATGGTGGATTTTCAGTCCATAAATGTGCTAATTGCGTATGGCCCTGGATTCCAGCACACCGCCCAAATTAGGCCTGGTTATCAGAAAGTATTGCGGAGCCATAGCAACGCAATAAATGTTTTTGGCGATCATTAGCTCGGTCTAGGCCTAAAAACCATATGGCCTACATAAAACTAAAACTCAATAAGACGACTCACGATATGTTATTGGTTTCCATATTTGTCAAGTGCTGTTTATTGGCAGAAACTGGATTTTATTGGGAATGCTGTTTGGTCTGTTATTATAAGGGGCCAACCACTGGCATGCGCAATAACGTCATGTGGTATTTTTCTCTGTATCCACACTAGTCATAAACGTCCCTAGCTCCAGCTAATTGTGCCTTAATTTTAATTAGGCTTCAATTTGGTAATTCATTTATCTAATTACGAAGATGACACTGTTGACATGTGGGATCGTCGTCTGTTTGGTCTATGTAATCACCAGAGCGCCATACTGCATTTCTTGTTAGGAAATAAATTTCATAAGCGGGACATGTGCCAACCAGAAAGACGATTAAATTGCAGTCTGGTCTTAATGACAAGAAACGCTATACATGTACATGCACTGAATTCTTTCTAGAATTTCCCAATATCGGTCAAAATTGATTGATGAGGACGATTTCATATGTTTACACTTGATACCCATTTATTTTCCGTGTCCAAGTCGGTCTAAAAATACATCCACTTTCTAATATAATTACCTAAGTTTTTCCATGTATTGACAGACATGTTCTTTAAGTGACATAGCAATCAATGAAACACTTTGGAAATTTAATTTGAAAGGTGACGTTCAAAGATCATGTAATCATCTTAGGGGGAAGGAGGTAGCCTAATGATGACATCATGATGAGGGGGTTGGCTAAATGATGACACAGCATTGGTTTTTTATACACCAATGTGTTAAAGTGCATCATATATTATTTAATTTGTACAAAAATTTACTCTCAAGTCGACATTATTATTAGTCAATGGTTGTCATTATTTGGGAATGGTGAAAATGTTTAGTAGTGCTGGCACGATGTGAAGGGCTAAAAATCACAATTTTGTGATGACATAATATTTGAAATTCTCCAGCGGCATAGGATGTTAATAGATGTACTGTAGGTATATGGGCGGGTGGGAAATTTTGTAAGAAATTTTACAATTACACATGTTTAAAAATGCAATTAAATGACGTAAATGTAAGCAAAATGTACACAAGCAAGAAATTCATTTGTAAATTTATTTTTACGTAATCAAGGAACAAACTACATGTCAGTCTTGCATTGCCAAGTGTACGAAAGGAACAGGCATATGAACAATTTAGGAATATTGACAAGTTTAAGAAAAAAATCATCTTGCAAGGATTAGACATACAATGAGCACATAAAGTCCTTCACTCATGCCAAAAATTAATTTAAGAAAACTTAGTTACAAAGATCAGATTTTGGAAAAGGTAACAAACTTTATATACATATATCAGTCATACATTTTCGTGTGTTCAAAAGGTACAGGCATATGAAAAATTTGGGAATTTTGAAAAGTTTAAGAAAAAATTACATTTTGCAACAATTAGACATATCGGGTGATCATAAAGTCCATCACTCATTCCAAAAATTAAGTTAAAAAAAAACTTAGGACCAGATTTAGGAAAAAAGGTGAACTAGTGTGCATGGACATGTATATGCTTTTTATTGTGTAGTTAAAATGCTAACAATCACTCTCGATTGTAAACCATTGTCAGAAGTTGTCAGACAACGATAGAATTCAGTTAATTATTTCATCTTTAGACAATGGCATTGTATGATCACCAATATACACCATGACATGGATTTTGCGATCAAATATTTGCAGATTTGCAGGGGTGTCAATGCTTTCTGAAGATCAACTGGTCAGAAACTACTTGGTTAGCAAGGCTGAAATGTGTAATGATCCGTTCAATAAAGGTTACGAGCAAGCTCATGTAGTCTCCCCTAAAAGCAAACAAAATGAGAAAAAGCACCATGCTGGTTTCCAGAGGTCATGCATGTGACCAAATGTCAGTAGATCGAGTATTGAACGTATTTTCGTGTGCCTTGATGGGCGATAAAAGTAGACAAAGAGAAATTGGGAGAAAAAGAAACTATCAGAGAAAACCCTATGCTATACACGTTTCATTTGGAGGAATCCAACCATTACAATAATTTTCTTTTGAAAAATCAGAGAATTACCACTCAGTCGTTCATACGCAATTGGACGCAGTACGTCTTATATTTACGTCAGTGCAACTTTCAGTATGTCATTTTAGTTGAAAGAAACAAGAAATACAGACTGTAGGAGTCTGCACCATCAAAGGAATGACTTCATCATTTTAGCAGCTCTTACATGTATCTGCCCACGTGGCCTTGAGTGAACTGGGCAGATCATCACACGCTTTCTTGCTTCTTTTGATCATACAATTTATCAATAAAAGTCATTGTCGATCGAATTATATTTCAGTACTTGTAAAAACTGCACGATTCTATGCTGAATTGATAGGAACGTTATCGAAGGTAATAACCCATTTCTAAGTGATCTGTTGAAGGTTTTGCTTTCCACGTTTCGGATAAATATCGGCATAGTCTCTGCTACCAATGTGCACATGATATATTTGAACTCTAATAACCTAGATGTCAGAGGATAGCTTAACACTAATGTCTGATTTAGCTGCCCCTAACAGCCAGGCAATCACTGCCAGTCTACGACTTATTAAGATAATCCACTTTTCGTATAGCGACTATACTGCAGCAGGGACTATACCGAAGTACATCCCTTGCTTTCCCTGATTGTCGAAAAGCCACAGCAAGCTGAAATACGCAATATTGATAAATTTAATATTAGGCTGATAGTAACTGAGTAATTGCATGGAGTTAGACCAATGGGGAAGTTGCGCAAAATCAAAAATTCGTGGAAAGCAACCTTTTTCTTAAAAACAAATTGTCTGTTCTTCGCAATATGCCCTGATGCTTCCCTGCTCTGAAAGACATTAAAAAGTTGGCTTCTCCTAACGGCTCGTAGGCTGGCAGTGCATGATTGCCTGCGGTTAGGGAATGCAAAATAATAACTTTGTACCGGTATTTTTAGGTTAACTTAGGTTAGAATGAACACACAACAAAAGAAAAGAAACGTACAAAAAATGATAAATTGAGAAATCTTGGGCAGGTGTCATTCTTAAGGTGTCTATCGGACAAGTAGGGTTATTTAGTGCACGTCTGGAGCAGGGCACATTTCGTAGTATATCAATAACTTACACGTATCTTACTTATAATCATACTTTTAATAAAAATAACTACGTCATATAGCAGAAAACCACCATGTGACGTCATATATGTTTTCTCCTTTCCAACGGGGGGCTCCTAAATTAGCCAATAGGAGCGCATGTGCGCGTTCACGTCATAGAATTCAACGGTGTCACCCTGACGTACTACCACTTTTGAATACGCCTGTTTAGTCACGTGACTAATGGGAATAATAAAGTATATGCGTATTTTCACTTACATTTTGCAATAATAAATAAAATTTAACTTTCGAAAATGAATCAAATGTGTCATAATTAAAAATATTGTTACTTACATTTAATCATCATTGAAATTCATACCAGTCCCCCATTGGTGCGACCAACCATAAATTACATTGATTTGAAAGCGGTGAAATTCAATGCATGATTAGTTTTTGAATTATTTATTATGGAAAATGTAGATAGTATTATTGGCTTAAGCTTTAAACTTGTTGCCTATAGTCTGTGATCAGCTAATTAAGCTTATCCTGGTTACTATCAACCGGATTAGCCGTTAATGGCACTTCATGTACTGTAGTGGTATTATGGTATGCAAATGTTGCTGCCATCAATCATAAAAGGGTTTTAGAGCCCATCAGCTATTACATTTATCTTAAGGTACAGTAGGTGCATCCTGCCAAAAGCCTGATAGCTTTCACACTTTCAAAATATAATAAAAAATACATCACCAATAAATATCAACGCTTGCACGTGTATTGAATAACAACGTTTCGTGGGCCATCCACGCATGAATTAGGATATATGCTTTAAATGCAAAACAAATATATCTGATCACTGATAAAAAGCCTTTCCAAGCGTAAATGATATTTGAATAAATGTCTTTTGTTGCCTTATTTGTGATGCGTATTTAACAGCACAGCATGCTTTTGCAGCTACAGCATGTTAATCTTTGATTAAAATATCACTCGTATATATAAATGCAAATTCTGAAATGACGTCATGAGTTTATATTACTCTGTCGCACGCTGGGTGGGCAATGCAAATCATGTTTCCATGTTTCAGTTTGCACATTTAAAAAATCTTGGGCAGGTGTCATTCTTAAATGTCTGTCAGACAATTAGGGTTATTTAGTGCACGTCTGGAACAGGGCACATTTCGTAGTATATCAATAACTTATTTATTTATGCTGCATACACAAACACCCGTTGGCTACTGAATTAAATTAAATGTATTTGATACAAATTTGCAATGTTGCTAATTCAGGCAACATTGTGAGCAACTAATTAAAATGTCGGTGACGGTTTCTGGTAGCAACGCTAATGTTCTTAATCAATGATTTAATTCTATTTATACCATAAACATTGATCAGAAATAAATGTTAATAGGGAGTAGGTCAGAAAACCAGTATAATGGCCTAATGGCGGTTTCCTGACGAATCTTATGATAGTGCCTAACATGATTGCCTGTAATAGTCTATATCAATTATTAAAAAATCGGGAACTTGTGAATGGTGCAACTTTATAATTTATAACTTCTTCATTCGTGCGTTGCTAAGCAATTCTTAAATGTTTCATAAAACATTACAAGTGTTTTTTTCTACATGTGATTGTTCGTGCTTTCCTAACAACTACAATACATGACCCACATGTTAATATCATGTTCAATTCAATTCAGTTCAGTTCAACTCAGTACCCTACTATCAGTAACTGAATACCGTGTGGTAGGGGGGTGTAATGCATCAACCCAATTTAATTGGCAATTACCGCCGCATTAGGGTGGATACATCCACCATCATTGTAAAATTGAATTTCTTGAAGCTTAAGGCTATCCTTTGGAAGAGAATTCCAACGTCGAATGGCATGCAGAAAGTAAGACCAATAGTAAGAATCCGTGTCTAATGCGTTTAAAACATTCTAAGTATTGCAAATGGTGACATCAAACTTGTAAAGCATGGGTTTAAACAAATTCGTTTACAGTGTTTAAGTGTAAAGTCATTTGACATCCAGAATAAGCTGGTGCTTAGCAATACTCAGAACATTGAAGTATTATTTCATCAGCTTCACCAAATCCCTCATTTTTGTTCACATTTTTATAAAAATGTGCTCAATTCGAAATTTGTTAAATCAATGATTGTCATCACCTGGTGAGGAAGCAATTTAAATGTCGAAAAAGTTGAGCAAACATTGACCTTTCCTACTGCTGCCCTTCTCCAGCATTGCCACTATGAAAAGGTGGCCTTCTCCTAACGGCTCTTAAGCTGGCAGTGATTGCCCGAGGTTAGGGTAGGCAACATACAGACATTACATTTTTAGGTTGTAATAAGTAAAAATTAAAAAGGATAAATTTCGACAAGAGGCGAAGCTAAAATTTGTATATTCTGTTGCAAATTTCATGAATTTTTCCATGCCTATTTCAACTTTTATGTCAAGACTAAATAGTGGTTTTCAGAAACATTATCAGCCACTGTGGTTACATGATTAGTAGTCAAAAACGGACCGTTGGCGAACGTTTTGCGAAAATAGATGACAAATGAAGAATTTAAACCCACATTTTTATTTTGTGAATCAATGAAAAAGATACCAATTCCATGACCCTGATGTAAATTTCATGACTTTTCCATGACTTCCATGAACTGAATCTCATTTCATGACTTTACCGTGACTTTCATGACAATTTGCAATGTGCTTAAAATCGTCATTTCCTTATGACATAATACTTGAACGTCCAACGCAACGGCTGCTAATCGCTCGTCCTAAGCTGACATCAACGCAAACGTTTCTAACCACTAACAGTCCGTTAGTGCCTGACATTCGCAGCGCCGATTAACTGCTGTCACCTCCAACCGGAAGTTTTCCCTGCTTAAGCATAGCCCAAGACTCCAACCCAGGAAATTAGTATTTGAAATGCCTTACCATTGCCAGTGGACGCGATGAAAACCTTGATGACGCTGGAGCAAACTGCCAGCTCCTGTTGAGCATTTTCGCCGCCGCGAAACACACCGGATATCCGTTCCGCCGCGTGCGATTCCGACTCGTACTTTTTCATCGTGCTTTGACGAGTTAACGTAGCGGAGGATTTCTTGCCGCCACCTCGGGTTGAACGTTCGGTTGGCAGGCAGAGCGCCTTCCCATCGACCTGTTCCAGCGAGGCGAGCGGGTCTGACGTGAATGGGATGAGAGCTCGACTGACTGGGGATTAAGAGAGAACGGAACGACGCACTCACGCAGTCAGCTGCAGCGCCACGGTGACGATGCATCAGGTGCGCTCTTTTCGGTCGTGGATGCACCACAAGTGACAAGTGATTCAGAGCCAAATCTCAAGCGGGGCGTTTGACCTCTGATTTACGCCCCGAGAACGATTAAAAACTGGGTTTGCAACTCCAGATAAGGGGACCACACACGGGAATTATTACTGTCAGTTTCGACAAATACGGACAGTAATACGGATCGTGTAAGGACAATACTGAAGTATTGACGTTCGATAATGACGATTATCCGGATTTTCGGATAGCTACTGTCAGCATGAAGATATTGACAATAATACTGACCGTGTAATTGCGTTTGTCAGTAAATCTGTCAGTATTGCGCCAGCAGCCATGGAAGACGGACCTGCAACATACGTTGAATTTCGTCGAAGAAATTCGTATGAGAACACATTTTCCGCTGTTTTTCTCAATCATCATCGTATCGTTTGCGAGTGAGTATTGAAATTATCGCTAAATAAGCCTCGTAAGTCTCCAAATAGGCTTTTGCCTTTCATTTCGATCCGTGGTACTTTAGAACCTCACTCAACGAAGTTCACGAAGGTACTGAGCTTTTTACTGACAGTAAAATATTGGCCATGTAGGGTCGCGAAAATATTGACGTATACTGTCATTTTCACTGATTCTAAAGTGATTGACAGTATTACTAACCGTGTAGGGTCCCCTTTAGAAAGCTTTAGAGCCTGAGTGAGGCTCTAAAGTACCACGGTTCGAAATGAGAGGTAAAAGCCTATTTGGAGACTTGCGAGGTTTATCTGGCGATAATTTCAATGCTCACTCGCAAACGGTACGATAATGTTTGAGAAAAACAGCGGAAAATGTGTCCACATACGAATTTCTTCGACGAAATTCAACGTATGTGGCACGTCCGTCTTCAATTGCTGCTGGTGCAATACTGACATATTTACTGACGAACGCCCTTACACGGTCAGTAATTATTGTCAATATCTTCATACTGACAGTAGTTATCCGAAAATCCGGATAATCGTCATTATCGAGCATCAACACATCAGTATTGCCCTTATACGATCAGTATTTCTGTCTAAATGATGATCGTTTTACCATACCCTAATTCCGGACATCATTAGCGTGATGTGTTGGAAATTTGGTAGCAGGAACGCTCTGATCGTACTACCGTCACGTACATGCTCCACAACCGCTGTGAAATATATTAACATTCATCGTTAGTTTTCAGTTTGTGGAATATTTTTTTTAGAAACTTCCACGATAAAAAATGTGGGTACCTTTCAGCGGTTCTCCGTGAAGCGAGTCCACGAAGTTTCTGGGATTTTCCACGGTCCATTTGATGTCTCTTACGTGATCTTGAGGGTTATCTTTGCTCCATATTCCCTTCGATGCCGATTTGGCGAGATCCTCGAGATCGCACAGCTTTTGTTGTTCACTGCACAGCAGAAATTAGCAAGACCAAACAAGGAGATAAATTTAAAAGAAAGAATTTGCGCTTACTCGCTGGGTTTGATTCCACCACGTCTTACTTCGGCTAAACCTTCTGACACGAGCAATTCTGTAATATTTTCTCCAGATGCATCTGTCAAGTGAAAAAAAAATGATAATGTCACATAAGCATTGCTGAGAACCCCAAATACCGAACTATTAATACGAGAAACCGTATTTCATAAACTCACCTTTGCCCAAATATAAGCAACCAAACCCTCGGTTAGTTAGTGATCCAGGTACTTTGTATTCAACCGTGAAGGCCACCTCCTTGCCGACCAATTTCTTCCTAAGAAATTCTCTCGCTTCCCAAGCATAGGGCTGAAAACAAAAGCATTGAATCTTTCTACCTTTTGCATAGATCACCCAATACGATAAATAAACCAAAATGTCATTAACCTCGTCCTTTGACTCTTTGGAGTCTTCGATGTTTGGATTCGCCCTTCTGGCTAATTTTCTTGCAGTGATGTTTGATAAACCGAGATTTTGCTCGGGTGGGGGACCACCCTTGGGCTGGCCTCGGATGACTACTGAATCACCTGATAAAACCTTGAAGAGATTTGAAATAAATTGCTTAATACATAAAAATCAAAATGTGATGCATGACGGGCTATTGGAGACCATTTGTATTACTTAGGGGAGGAAGACAGTACTAAAAATGCTGGAGTGTATTTCATAATAAAAACTATTGAACGACATAAACCAATTCCAAATAAAGTAACTTCCAGCAAGAAACTTGTACAAAATTTACACCACGTGTGACATAAAACTGGGTGAAAATACAGGCCACATTTTGGCGACTTTGTAGGCATTAGGTCATTCTAAGAATAATAAATTGATCGAAACACTTGTGACCACTTTCGAAACCCTTTGGTTTATAGCCGGTCATCAGAGCTTCTGAAAGTGACCATAAAATAGCGTGCGTTTTTAAAATTGACCAATAATTGAAGGGTGCAGTTGAAAAAGCTGGCATGTGAAAAAAAAATGGTTTGGGTAAAATCGCTAATAACTTAAAAACTAAATTTGATTTCAGTTTAATTCTTTTTGGGCCTTAAAACAACACTTACATAGATTTTGTGCGCGCAACATGAGACAATAACACATTTTTCAGAACGCGAGCTGGACTTACAGCCAATACATCGTGTGTCATTCACTAACATTAATCCACACTCGATTGGTAGGTTTTCACTTTTCAACTTTTGTCGTTCAAGTCTGACTCTGTTGAATGCGATTAATGATGACACATTCCATACCCGATCGAGCGTGGACTAACGTATACGCTTATCAATGACACACGACGTACCAGCTATAAGTACAGCTCACGGTCAGTAAAAAGTGTTCTCGTCTCACGTTACGCACACAAAATCTACCTAATAATACCTAGTTTCCATGCAGACTTAAATTGCATTTAGATAAAATCTACTTTAATAACGACAAGCATCATTGCGTCGCAATGGCCGTACTTACAATTTGTCACCTGGTGGTTAAAAGCTGCAACTCAACCAGAATATAGGGCGATAGGGCGTG